>JAULCD010563818.1:0-14206 GCA_032361085.1 Calliostoma canaliculatum | reverse complement strand
GATACTAAGTCCTATGTAGGAGATACTAAGTCCTATGTAGGAGATACTAAGTCCTATGTAGGAGATACTAAGTCCTACGTAGGAGATACTAAGTCCTACGTAGGATATACTGACTCTTACGTAGGAGATACTATCGCCTACGTAGGAGATAATAACTATTTTTACCGTGGCACTAATACGCTTCCTTAGTAACCCTAAGGAGCCGTGGGTGGGGGAGTGTAGTGCAGTTATACACGGCATTTGCTGTCTTTTATTACAGCTGACTGGCATCCGGAACCGGTATTGGAAACTGTTTCCCTGTGTCCAACATCATTTACTTAAATGCTTTAAGTTGGTTATGGATACAGGGGATATTCGCTCTTGGTTTTGCAAAGGTCGCACATTATTACTTCCGTTGAAAGACGATTTGACTGACCCCAAAAGCGTCAGCCCTATAATATGTTTGAACACACAATACAATCTATTTACAGGTGTCTGACACAGTTAGTATCATCGCTCCACTAATGACACAATGTACAGGGGGTAAAGAGAGCTCGGAGGGTTGTTTGGGATGCAACGATCAGTTACTGATCCAAATATCATTCTTTAAAAAACCTCCTAGCACCGCAACCTCTCAACGTGCTGGATTGACCACAAAAAGGCACAAGTGTCTGTCCCCCATGAATGGACTCTGAAGTGGATACAATGCTTTGACCTTCCTTATCGACTACTAGTTTTTTTAGGTCTTTGATGAGTAGCTGGTTTTACTCAACTCGACATGTAATTGAATGGGAAGGTTGAGGAGGATTATCATCTGGAGCCTCCCCAGCACAGATCCTCCAACAACTCTTACTCATTCCCTCTATATGAATGACATTGAACTCCTTGCCAAGGAGAAGACCAGATTCTTCTTGTCAGTGCTATTGGCATGGTATTTGTGATGAAAAAAGCAATATTTTTTTATTTGAAGAGTGATAAGGAAGGGTCTGTGAATTTAATCAATGGAGGTATTGTCAACATCTAGTCGAAGATAAGGGCACCGTTCCTCAAAGCGACCTTAGGCTATGTTGATCGTAAGTGATTTTTGAAACAATGTCGTGTGAAGTTGTTTCTTACTATAGTGCAGAGATCGATTTGGAACCGGTGTCGAATGGCACCGGTTCAAAAGCGATCTCCGTGCTACGACAGTACTAAGCCAATTTTATTGTTTAGCACTTACGATCAACTTAGCCTAAGATCATGGGTATGCAAGTGAGAGAAAAACTCCAGAATGCCTGAATCAAAGAAAACCCCAGGAAAGAATATAAAAGCCACTTGAAGAAAATCTGACTTTGAGAGTTTAATGCTCAAAACAAAGTCAAAACCACTAATTATTTTGCTGTGCCCGTCCTTTCCTACTCTTGTGGAATTGTTGACGAGACAATACGGGAAATTCAGGGTCGTAATCGCCTCACATAAAGGATTATGTCAGACTATAAGTCTCGCCACCCACGTTCGTCCCTATATCGTTTATATTTACCAATCAATTTAAGAAGACTTTGTTTGATTAATATTGACTCTTTAAAATCTAACTGAAGTGTGTGCTTTTGTACATATTTATTTGTCTGACGATCCTCTGTGAAGCCTAAACTCACGATGAAAACAAAGCATTCTAACATTTTAAACATGCCAAGAATGTTGGACAGGATCTTAATACCGATGTTGATTTAATAGATGGTCCTGTGCTGCTAAACAGTACAGAAATAGACGTAAATTATAAGTTGCACATCAAGTCGGCCAAGAGTCGGTCCTTCAAGGAGATGTTTTAAAATAAACTACTGCATCGTGTGTATGTGCAGTGTGTTGAATAGAATAGCAGCCCTGCGACTAGGACCTTTGTTGGATGAAGTCAGCAAGTCGTAATGTAAAACAGATCTAGAGGGCTTTCCTTTTGTTGCTGCAACCATTTAAATGGAATGTTTAAAGAATGGTTGGTGCTATGTGTAGATTATGTATGAATTTAATGAGACTGTTCCACAACTCAGTGGATGACACTACTTCAACCAAACATTAAATTTAAAACTGCATGAAAACATGGCTTGATCGTTTTACTCCCGTTTTCGACATGCTTGTGGATTTGACACCGAAATTTATTCATGGTACGACCCTGAACGTGTCATGGAAAATGAAAACTTTAACATTTTATGAAACAGGCCCATTTACATTATCCAGAAAATACTGGTCAACGAACACAGATCGGGAGTGTACCAGGGTTAACTCCTGGGAGCACAGCTCTTCTGTTAATCTGGGTGACACAACGGCTGCAGTGTTGGGACGTCTCCATATCCTCAGGAAAGTTCTTGGTGGGCTCGACAAGACAATGCTTCCTTGGAGAAGTCCCATTAGCTGTCTGGGCCCTGTTCCTAAAAGCAATATTAGGCTAAGTTGATCGTAACTGCTAATATATAAAACTGGCTTACGACTGTCGTAGCGCAGAGATCGCTTTAAAACTGGTGCCAATCGGCACCGGTTCTAAAGCGATCTCTCCTCTATGACAGTCGTAAGCCTATGATACGGAACAACTCCACAGGACATTGTTTTAAAAATCACTTAAGATCAACTTAGCCCAACATCGCTTTGAGGAACGGGGCCCTGGGCTGCGTGAAGAAGGGACAAGGGTACCTGTGCAGTGTGCAGATGATGAGTCTTTCAGGCATGTCGGTGACAGAGAACATGCTATGCTGTTTATTAATATTATATTTTGTTATTTATTGTAATAATTATTATAAGTCACTTACCTATGACATTTTGTCAAAGAAACATGTTATTGACAAAGCAATGTATTTTTTACTACAGATATCAACTCTTAAAGCGCTGAATAAAGTTGAGTAAAACCTAGCAACGTGACTACTTTGTGCTGTTGAAAACCTTTTTAAAACAAATTGCATGTACCACATAATAGTTTTCAACAGCCTATTTTACTGAATTTGTGTCACTGAAATTAACAATGCCACTAGCACACAGCACACTAGCACACAGCACACTAGCACACTGCAATCTAGCACACTAGTACACTAGTACACAGCACACAGAACACTAGTACACTAGCACACTGCAATCTAGCACACTAGTACACTAGTACACAGCACACAGAACACTAGTACACTAGTGCACTGCGAACTAGTACACTAGTACACAGCACACAGCACACTAGTACAATAATACACTAGCACACAGCACACTAGTACACTAGTACACTAATACTCTAATACACTAGTACACTAGCACACAGTACACTAATACACTAGCACACAGAACAATAATACACTAATACACTAGCACACAGCACACTGATACACTAATACATTAGCACACAGCACACTTATACACTAGCACACTACGCACAGCACACTAGTACATTAGTACACTAGCACACTAGCACACTAGCACACAGCACACTAGTACATTAGTACACTAGCACTCAGCACACTAGTACACTAATACACTAGCACACAGCACACTAGTACACTATTACACTAGCACACAGCACACTAGTACACCAATGCACTAGCACACAGCACACTAGTACACTAATACGCTAGCACACAGCACACTAGTACACTAGTACACTAATACACTAGCACACAGCACACAGCACACAGCACACTAGTACACTAATACACTTGCACAACGCACACTAATACACTGATACACTAGCACACAGCACACTAGTGCACTGATACACTAGCACACAGCACACTAGTACACTAATACACTAGCACACAGCACACTAGTACACTAATACACTAGCATACAGCACACTAGTACACTAATACACTAGCACACAGCACACTAGTACACTAATACACTAGCACACGGCACACTAGTACACTAATACACTAGCACACATGCAGCACACTAGTACACTAATACACTAGCACACAGCACACTAGCACACTAGCACACTAGCACACTAGCACACAGCACACTAGTACACTACGAACTAGCACACTAGCGATTAGTTGAAATAACTAATTTATTACATAAACACTATTTAATGCTCACGAAAATACGTAAACAATGATTTTTTTCTATACACATTGATAGATTGGACAATGTTAGATATTGACACAGTTCCCATAAAATAGCTGGAAGCAGCCACAATGCATCAGTTATGTCTGCTATGAGACGGGGTTGAATGTACCGGACAGTGTCATTAGGACGATCATGTGCACATTCACCAGAGTAACGACCGTGTTGTGTTTCACAGGCCGGGTCTCCACATGTTTTATTGTCTGCTTTCACGGCTAAATGTAATTAGATAGAATGGTTATAGATTGATAATGCTGTGCTGTTTTCACATAAAAGAGAAGTGTTGTGAAGCATCAATATGTGTTCACTATAATTTAGTCTACAACTATCACCTGTATATAACCCTATGCTAGAGAACAACACAACAAAAGTACGTCAAGTATCAGGGCCTATAAACTGTTACTACATAAGGAATCAATAGAAATGAAAATTGGCGAGAAAAATTGTCTTTAATTTAACTGAATAATTAAGAAATATTGACTAAGGTCGGTCTCAGCTTACGATAGCTTTTTGGAACGGCTCCGATCGCGTTTAGTGTTAAAGTACGATATTGTGATAATTAGTATTTCCATATACTATTTCTAACAATATGTATGTCTTATAATACAATGTGTAAGCTAAGGTACCTTATCTCTTAAGGTATATAATCTTTCTTTTTTATGATAACCCTGTACAATAAGTTAAAAAATTACTTTAAGGTGTTTTGTTTTCTTGCAAGGGGTTTCTATAAGATTTCTTTTTTATCCCTACATTTACTTTACATGCAAACTAATTGAAAACAGCTGTGAATCTGTATCAAGAATCTCCACTAGAAAAAAAGAATTAAAATTATTCAGCGAATTTCCATTGGTTTGATGAGACTTCATATGGATATCTCATCAAACCAATAAAATCCGACGAATAATTTCTATTTATTATTCCAGTGCTCAAACCCTGTAAGTGGGTTGCATTAAGCCAGATACACACGTGGTGAATCAAGTACAAACTACCCCAGGGATCCGCCTGCAATATATGTATCGCCGTGTGTCTCATAAAACACAGTTTGGAAGTAAACAGCGTTTTAAGTTGCAAGAAGAGGAGTGGATATGTTTATATTGAAGGTGTGTGCATCAGTTCAACGCCAGTCTGCGCAAGACGCGGTTCAAGGTCAGTCTGCACACCACGTGATCAAGGTCAGTCTGCATGCGACGTGGTTTAAAAAGGTCATCACATTGACTGGTTCTGTTGGTTTTTGCTTCGTGCGGAATTTTATGTTTTACTTAACACTGGAAAATGTATAGAAATTATTATGCGGATTTCCATGAGTTTGACGAGATTTCCTGTGGAAATCTCATAAAACTCATTGAAATTCGCTAAAAAAATAATTCTAGTGTATCCCGCAGAGGGGCAGTGGCGTCGTGTGCGAGTATGTAGCGGCCAAATTCTAAGTAAACACAACACTGAAATCTTATTTTGTTTTACTACCTCTTTTGAACAAGTGTGACATCAATGGTATACGTCTTGTTTTATCTCATAAAATAAGAAAATACAACATATCGCAGATCAACCCGATACTATCTCATAATTTAATCCTTTAATGAAGTTTTCACTTCATTATCGTTGTTTTATTTGACAAAATTTATGAAAGTTATGTGCATGAAGGGTGCTACCGGTAGAGCTGGACATATGTGTTATTTTTAGCACTTTCTGTTCCTACTAACTGCTGTTCACCTGTGCAAACAGCGTTCTTGTTTGTATTACCTTAAGCTTAAAATTGAATAGAGTTTGTCCCAACAAATACTATATTTAGATCGTGTTTACGTTGATTCTCTACATTATATATAGGATTTAAAATTGTTTCCACTTTGTGCTGTTAAAAACTATTCTGTGTACACTTGTCACAAAAGTTCCAGAAAAGCATTCTTTTCAGTGTTACAAAATGGCTGCCTGCCTTTTCAGACGCCGTTTAGACCCAATCAGTTCAGACCTCTGGGCCCCGTCCCTCAAAGCGATAATAGGCTAAGTGGATCGTAAGTGTAAAACATAACATTGGGTTCCGACTGTCGTAGCGCCTTGGAGCCGTTACAAACAAGAACGTACATATAGGGTTTGTCTTTTTCGTACCTTTTTCGAAGTATATAAGTCACAAACTGTACACCATTGCTCATCGCTTTTTAAATGTCACCTATTCATAAACAAGAAATTCCCTCGCCGCGAATGGCAGTGACATTGCAGTGATTTTATGAACTAAAACAGGAGATGTTACACTTTAACAAGTCCTAGTTCACCTCTACTCTGTGCATGTACAACTGTGACAACGGAAGGAAAGTATCTACATCCTGGGTCCAGTTCAGCAAGGCTCCCTAAGGCTATGACAGCTTAACTTTTAGTTTAGGTGTTTTGCTGAGTATTGAATTAATATACCATAGACTTACGACATAGCTAAGATGAAAGTTAAGACACCTTAGCATTACGGAACTTTTATGGACTGGCACCCTGCTCCTTTCCCAGCTTCCTTTTGGTGTTTGTTCTAAAGTCATTGAATAAAGTGTCTAATGGTCAAGACCAAATATTGACTGAGATTGACATAAACTTATGGTGGCTTTGTGAAACTGGCCTATGGATCATAAAACCAGGTAGTTAATTATCATGGAACATATGTTTGGTAGCTTCTTCCAAAAAAAAAATTAAAAGGGAAATAAAATGTGTATTAAGTCACATATATCTGCAATCTCATTTTTATCTACAATACATTAGGTTTCAGTTATCGACGAGACACATGTTTCTTCAGATAACAACCCAAGAATATAACACATCTTTTTTCATGTATATAAGGTATCCTCTCATTACTTTAGACATCTTCTCATAATTTCTTTTTTCAAAACCTATGCAAACAATATTGTTCTGTACAAATCTAAATAAAACATTTAAGAAACTATTTTGGTAATGTAATAAAAAGCTACAGCACTATTTGTTTGTTTAACTTAAATGTGTATGTTTATTGGTGTTATGGTCAAACTGTTGTTGCTTATCAGTGTATCAAAGATAGAAAGGTTGACTTATTCGCTACACGAGCACTAAGATAAAATTAAAACGTCTTAGTGTTACGCTCCAGCTTTGTGGATCAACAGTGCGAGATGCTACACGTACATAGACTGCACCGGGTGTGAACCTCATAGCGCTAGTAGCATACACTGTCAGTTTCACTGTCCTAAGTTCACCCTCATCACGAAGTTGAAAACCTTCCCTTTGATAATTTGTTTTAAGATCTCGTAAATCTACTAATCCTACTCAATATCATAATGTGATATAAATGCCTTGTCTGCCGACCTGTTGATATTTTCACAGAACACTGACGTTTCGAAGGAAAGGTGAAAGGGTCACAACGTACCCTACTTAACATCTATATTGTACTAAACATCAATATTGTACTAAACATTAATATTGTACTAAATATCAATATTGCACTAAATATTAATACTGTACTTAACATCAATATTGTACTTAACATCAATACTGTACTAAACAGCAATATTGTACTTAACAGCAATACTGTACTAAACATCAATATTTCACTAAATATCAATATTGTACTAAACATCAAGATTGTACTTAACATCAATAATGTACTAAACATCAATATTTCACTAAATATCAATATTGTACTAAACATCAATATTGTACTTAACATCATTATTGTACTTAACATCAGTATTGTACTTAACATCAATATTGTCAGGTAAAATTCTTTAAAGGCATTTAGAAGTTGGTGTAGATATAACACACAATAGTATGGATTACAACTCCTTTAGTTGTAAAGCACGACGTTTCTGGGCTAGTCCTTGCCCCTTCCTGAAAATTCCCCCTTCATATGCTATACAAGTCTCATTTTTCTAACTGAAGTGTTCTTGTATTAAACAGTGCCAGTACACAGTTTGGGACACTCAACTCAATGCAAAATGCTTTCCTATTTAAAGCGAACTCGGTTATCGACCACTAAATAACTTTGCAAGACGCGATGCTATTGTCCTGCGGCGATGTCACATTGGGCTCTCTCATCTTCCTCGTTTATTTATTTTAAGGGAAAAGATTTTCCAGAAGGTGGCATTGTGCCCTTACTGTTAACTATATTTGCTGGATGACGGTTAAATAAGGGTCTTCAAATTAAATGCATCATCTTTTCATTAGCGTAAGAGATATAGCTTTTAGACTTTTTTAAAGGTGTAAATCTGCAAAAGAAGTTTAAAATTCAATACACTTTCCATCAGTTTTTAAACTCAATTTGGAATATTTTTGGTATTAAGTTTTTGCTTTTGTATCCTTCATGTAGCATATTTTTAAACATATCATGTGTTTATTTTAACGCTTTTTGTGCCAAACTGATGTGAGTGGAATGTAAAACGGTAACTACCTTGTGCGGTTAAAAAAGTTTCAACAATTGTGTCTTGAACTGGAAAAGTTTTCAATGGTCTATTTAGACTATAGAATTAGGACATTGAAACATACAAATGTTGAGCTTGCCACTCAAAGAATTAAACACTAAATTGTTAGTTCTTAAACAGAGCGCAACACAACATCTCACTATGACTGTAAATAGTATGATGTACCAACAAACCCTAATCTATTTGTTTCAACATTAAAAATAGTTTCAAAGAGTAGTTCATCAATGCTTTAATGGCACAATTTGACACATTAGTTGCCAAATAGACCAATGCCTATTAACAAACAGGGTAAAACTACAGAGGTTTGCACCTGGGTCACAATCACAGTTGCTAGTGTCATAATATTTTATACAATTTGAAATCAAACACACCTGCAAGAATAAATGACAATACGTGTTGGATATAGTATCCCTGGTAAATTGTTCCACTTTCTGAGTACACGCGTCATGTATATACTGTCAACTCGCTGCAGGCAGAAGCTCCCCGTCTGCAACTGTTCTTCAAATCATTACCAAGCATTTAAATGATGTCGTCACATTCCTGGAGCCGTTATACAAGCCGACATAACTTTATCACGTCGTAATCCATGTCAACAGGCTGATGGACTAGCTCATTAATGCCAACAGTTGTCAAATGTGCAGTTTTCAAAGAAAATGTGTTTTTATGGAAAGTGCATAGTTCACGACGATTTTTCACAATGTTTGTACTTGTAAACAAAAACCTGGTAACCTGGTTTAGGACGTCATGCTTTGTTGATAACTTGTTTTGGGGAAATCGTAACTCGGTATAAATTCAGTATAAAGCCCCTTTTTATAAAACTGTCATGACGTCTGTTTATGAGCATCTACACTGTATCCTATCTCTCAGGAAGTAGTAAGTGTACGTTTGTTGGCGAACCAGTTCCCCTGATTCCACGGTGTACAAAAAAACAAGATTAGTCCAGGTACTTGGTTATCTCACTGTCACCTGCACACCTGGTCAGGTTCAATAAAACCACAGGAAGTAAAACCAGATATACATCCACCACTGACGTTGTTCTTAAGACATCGCAAAAAGCGGGACGTTTTTACCACCACGTTCAGCTTTAAATACAGCATTAACCTGTACACCATTACTTGTAGATAAACGATACAGAAGTCGACGTCTGGTAGATTTTAAACGAAAAAACTATAGCGGCCGGCCGCAATGGCTTACAAAAACATGTTAAAAATAGAAATAAAATATTAATAAATATAGATAAACACCCATCGAAAACACTTAAACCTTACAACCCCATCTTCCCTGAGCTCCAACAGGTAGTCCATTATCCACTGTACTAATACCCATATACACTGTACACTCATGTATCTAATCACACTGTATAATACATATATACCGCCCACCTACATTATACACACAATCCACAAATATCTGCGCTTAAACTGTGTTTTCACCGACACTATAGCTTTCCCCCACCCACCCACCCTATACATTAGAAAATCATATCCCACATAACCCAACCTCTACTCATAAAAAGAGCATTACTTGTCTGTATTCCTAGTGGGAAAATAGATTAAACAGGTGTTGTGTAGGGTGTTATCACACAAACAGCCAGGTCTGATGTAACGGTGCTGCTGCTTGACTGAAGAGAAAAGCAATGAGGGTAGAATCACATAGTGAACATGTAATTAATCAAGTCATGACGACAGATTGTATTGTAACAATGTATGGCAGTGAATACATATTCAGGGCCCTGTTACTCAAAGCTATTTTAGGCTAAGTTGTTCGAAAGGAATTTTTATAAACAATATCCGTGAGGTTGTTTTTTATCATAGGCTTACGACTGTCGTAGGGCAAAAATCTGTTTGGAATCGGTGCCGAATGGCACCGGTTCCAAAACGATCTCTGGTCTACGACAGTCGTAAGCCAATGTTATATTTTAGCACTTACGATCAACTTAGCCTAAGATCGTGTTGAAGAATGAGGCCAAGGCCAAGTGTGTTTTCGTCCTCACACAACTCCGGTATTGTTAACAAAAGTGTTTATAAAGGCTTCGTTTGTTTCACATGGTTTTTTTATTACTTTGATAAATCTTGTAGGGCTGTGATCACTCTTGAAATGTCTGATCTAACGATGTTGTGGAGTAAATTAAGAGAAAGTCATTGACTGGGTTTAATGTCGGTGAAATGGTGAGAAAACATATATAGCGGTGGTAATGTTCTGTGTGTGTGTGTTAGGTTTTTCTTGTTGTTTTAAATATATTTCTTATAGATATTCTTGCTGATTATGTTAAATAAAATATGTGCAACGTTTGCCAAGCAATATGTCGACACCAAGTTCACCAACCCCTGTTATTGTCAAGTTTGTTCAGATAATGGACCGAATAAAGTTTTTGATTCATATGTCTGAGGAAAGCTGCCCAAGAAAATGAGTTCTATCAGAACTGACTTGCCTCCCGCAAGGAAACACTTACGAGCTAAACTCGCTGAGAAAGCACATACTTTTCGCAACGATTTCCATCTTCAAACGGTCAATGAGAAAGGCCTCAACATTATTCTGAAATGCAAAAGAAATAGCCAGTGCAAGTGGAAAACATTCAGCCTTGATGATGAACCCACGGGTTTGTTAAGACCCAAGGCCCCGTTCCTCAAAGCGATCTCAGGCTAAAATACAACAGTGCTAAAATACAACATTGGCTTACGACGGTCAGAGCACAGAGATCGCTTTGGAACCGGAGCATTCGGCACCGGTTCCAAATCGATCTCTACGCTACTACAATCGTAAGCCTGTAATGAGAAACAACTTCACAGGAAATTGTTTTTTTAAAAATCGCTTACGATCAACTTAGCCTAAAATCGCTTGGAGAAACAGGGACCAGATCGGTCCCACAACTAGTCAATGCCGCTGTGCAGTCGCCGTTAAAGAAAACGCTGCAGGACTTTACAAACTTTTGACATTTATTCTAATTAGTGTTTCACTTGCCTAGCATTGTGTCGTGTGGGTTATCGTTCAGTGATTTAGTGTAAGTTTTTCACTCGCGGTACTTTGCTGACTAGAAATTCCAGTTGGTGGGAACCAACAACGACCATTTAAAGACGTGTCATGTGACACCTCATGTGACTTCCGGAAACAAATCTAATCAAAACTTCCTGTTAGTGATCGGCTGATCACAGGTGCCGTTTAATATACATACATTTCTTCAAAAACACTTCACGTCTAAATAGTATTCACACATATATGACAACGACTAAAATGAATGTCAACTTCTTCTTTTTATTGTGTGCACACGTTTCTGGGCTATTTCTTGTCCGTTCGCCAGATGAAATGGTCATTTCACCTGACGAAGGGGCAAGAAAAAGCCCTGGCCCCGTTTCACAAAGACGTCATAACTTTACGACGTCGTAAACCGTATCAGTGGGTTAATTGGTTTGGTCTACAAATACAAAAAAACATTGTAAACTCGGCACTTTCCAAAGAAAAACAAGTTTTTTCTTTGGAAAGTGCAGAGTTTACAACGATTTTTTGCATTTGTAAACCAAATCCATTAACCCAGTGACATGGTTTACGACGTCGTAAAACTATGACGTCTTTGTGAAACGGGGGCCAGGAACGTTGTGCACACAGTAAAAAAAGAAGAAGCTTACATCCATATTAGTCATTGTCATATATTTGAACATATCTAAATGCCTCTGAAGAGTATCCATCCAGATTTTATTTTTCAGACATTCGTACTGTGCAAGTTGTGCCGTGTGTCATTGAACTTGTGTACGTTGCTTCCAGCTTTAGTTGAGTGATTGTGTAATTACTCGTGTTGACAGCTTACTCGCCGCGTTTCTTTTGTGCAGCTGAGAAACTTTTAATCAATTAATGTACATTTTATTTGTACTTGATGGTGAATGTTTTCAGTTTTACCACGAAAATTCTCATGAGATCCTGTTTATCACAACGTCCTGTGTCTACAACAAAATTACTTCATTTAATTGTTGTTGTGGTCGACTGCCAATTATAACCTTTACACTTCAGGCACTTTGTGGGTTTAGACAACAAAACTACTGTTAGACTTTGGTTAGGACATTGACATATATTTCTAATTCAGGCACTTGGCTTGTTTACTCTTTTGACAACTATAGGCTATTTTGTATGTTTTTCGTTACATAGTTAATGACTAATTCCAATGCCCAAAAGGGTGGATTACACCATACCAGATGACAGAAGCAATGTTTGTATCTTATTCCAGATTTTTGTTTTTCTATGTCAGTTTATGTAATATTTCTTGTGAAGTGCTTGTTTATGTTTGGTTGTATGTCTGCAGGATTATAATCTGATAGCTTTCTCGACTGTGCTCAGCATGACAATTTCTTCTGTTCGTCTAAACACACATGTGTACTCTTCTTCAAGTGAATGACAGAGACATCTTAAAATATTCTAAATCTGACATACTCAAGTGATAACGTGACTTCATACTAGGTGTTATCTCATGTATGTTTCTTCACGGCTGTTTCAAGTATGAGTAAGTGTCACGCTGTGGGTATAGCTTTAACCTCAGCAGTCCACCATACTTTTTAAATATTTCACATTTTGTGGATAGCTGTTGAAGAATGTATTAGTTTTGCATAGTATAGGAAAAATATCAGTTTCAATGCTTGCCTGTCCGACCCGGGTTTATTTCATATTATTTGGAAAGCTCTACATAGGTTTAGAGAAATTAAAAGCGGACATTGAGATTCAAGTATTAATAAGAGGTGATGTCCTTCAAACATAGTCATGTTTTAATTTAATACATTTCACTGATTACAAAGAAAGACAAAGAACCTGACAAACTGTTTTGGTAAAAGCCTTGCAAATATCAAAACCTTCAAGAACTGGACGTATAACAATTTTTCAGGAAATTTATTCAATTTTGGTGGGCTAAAAGTCATATCGAATCAAAACACTCCAGTATAATAGTCAAACGGACGATTATCATTCAAATAATATTCATTGTCCAGGGCCCCGTTCCTCAAAGCGACTTAGGCTAAGTTAATCGTGAGTGCTAAAATACAACATTGGCTTACAACTGTCGTAGCGCAGAGATCGCTTTGAAACCGGTGCGATTAGGTGCCAAATGATTACTTTGCTATGACAGTCGTAAGCACATGATAAGAAACAACTCCATAAGGATTTGTTTCAAAAGTCACTTAGCCAAAGATTGCTTCGAAGAACGGGGTCATGGTCACCTACACAGAGGTAATATCGCAGGAGAAGGATATGTCAACTCACGTAAACTCGTCCATAAGAAGGTTCTTATGTGACTTCAAGGCTCAAGTGGAATTACTTGTTGATTTCAGTGTTCAAAGTCTAGCCTTAATAGGCTGCTAAAAAACTTAACTTGCAGTTTGTTAGCCCTTTAAAACAAATTATTACAGACTTGTCATCGCACGGTAGTAACAGTTTGAAGTCTAACTAAAATCTACCCAGAATGCTAAGGGGATGCAGGCCTGATGTTCCATGCTTTGTTAAACAAACACACGTTGACAGGGGATGCAGGCCTGATGTTCCATGCTTTGTTAAACAAACACACGTTGACAGGGGATGCATGCCTGATGTTCCATGCTTTGTTAAACAAACACACGTTGACAGGGGATGCATGCCTGATGTTCCATGCTTTGTTAAACAAACACACGTTGACAGGGGATGCATGCCTGATGTTCCATGCTTTGTTAAACAAACACACGTTGACAGGGGATGCATGCCTGATGTTCCATGCTTTGTTAAAC
>JAULCD010563817.1:0-20455 GCA_032361085.1 Calliostoma canaliculatum | reverse complement strand
ACATTGCCCCCCCCCCCCCCCCCCCCCCTCCCCCACATTTATTTACCCGATTTGATTGTTCCTGTCAGACTTCCACCTGTTTACCAAAAATGAAAAAGGAACTAACCGTTCGTCGTTTTCCTTGTAAATGTTATGAATGACTTTTTGTAGAGTCCATCCAAAAGTGCGCAAACCTGAAAGTGGACTATGTGGAGAAATAAGTGAGTGACACCATCGACTTGATACGGGTCTTTCACAGCTAGGCTTAGTCCTTTTCAGCCAGCCCTAGTACATATAAATACGTTTTCTTAAATCAGGATGTCTGATGAAGGAGCAATCATGTGCCCCGAAACGTCGTGAACTTAGAGCTTCTCAACAAAAATGTTTATTATAACAATAATAAAAAAGAAGATAAAGAAGAAGAATCGAGTATATAAAAAGTATATAAAAACAATACATTAAGTCATAAGTAGACTAATAATTCATATTGGTATATGTGTTTAATACCAGTAAAATGATTGAACTTGTCTATATTTATTTAAAAAAAAGAATTTACGACTTTCGGTTTTGTAAAACTTATTTCATAATAATTTGTTTAAAAGACATCCAAAGGAGCTTTTTAAAACAAATAATCACCAAATAGATTTTTTATTGTCTGTTCAGGTTGGATGTAAGACGATATATACAATATGCGACATCAGTATACCATACTAATATATGGAGTCACAATCGCTCTAATAGCTCACAAATAATAGGATATTATTTCTCACAGAAAGTGGAATTAATAGATGTTAGCTTACTATGACAAGATGAAGCCGAGCATCAACGTGTGGGATATATATTTCATTATCTCCATCCGGTCATTAATTATTTGAATACTTTGAGGAATAACTACACCGATAATATGTCAACGCCAAAGTCTGGTGAATCCTCTGGTCATAAAGTAAATACTGTGAAAACTGTAGATACAGGGGAAAGACAATAAGTAATAACAACAAGGCCCCGTTCCTCAAAACGATCTTAGCCTAAGTTAATCGTAAGCGATTTTAAAAACAATGTCCTGTTTAGTTGTTTCTTATCATTGGCTTACAACAGTCGTAGCGCAGAAATCATTTTGGAATCGGTACCAAAGCGATTTCTGCGCTACAACAGTCGTAAGCCAATGTTATTGTTTAGCCCTTGTGATCAACTTAGCCTAAGATCGCTTTGAAAACCGGAGCCCAGGTATTCCTGAAAAGGAAGGTTATCTTTTTTGGTTGCAGTCGTTGGCGTCAATTATATTTACATGTTCAAAGTTAATAAGTGTGAAGATATGAAAACTACATTGAAATGCTGTGATTTGAATTAGCTTACCTCATTACATTTATTAATGATATGGCATTAGTGAGTGCCTTTGTGTTTTTTTTACAATTTTCTGAATTCCTTGACCAATTCTTATACTGTTAACCATGTCTACCATGTCACTGAGTCTACAAATGGTTAACACATTGGAATACGAAGTCCAAACATTGTTGGAAAGAACACAATTGACAACGAGTTTTGGCATTTGTAAACCCAACCGATTGCCTCAGGGAGATTGTTTACAACGACTTTGTGAAACGGCACCCTAAGTGTGGTTCCACGTACACAGGTCTAAATCTATATTACTTCATTTTCAACGACAGAGAAAATAGATTTAGAACATTAAAACATGAATTGGCATTGACATCATATTAGGTTACAGGGATACATGAGAGAAGCTGTGGATCACAAAATGTAATTTGCTGAATGTTCTTTGATTAAACCGTCTAATAGCTGAACTACCCCGTCACTGTATTATCCATCACGCTAGATTCGTGTCTCGGCCTCAAGGATGTTACCTTTTTTCTATCAGCGTTTGTTTTTTTTAATTTGTTGTTTACAATTTGTTGTGGAATATTATATACTGCCTGACTAGTTTTACAGGATTACCATTGTTTGGAAATTTTGTAGGATGTTGTGTCGTTCACCAGATACTATTTATTTGGGGTTTCTCCCCTAAACACACACACACACACACACACACACACACACACACACACGCACATGACTAAGATAGCACAGGTTTCATCGTTATGGGCCCGTTCCTCAAAGCTATCTTAGGCTAAGTTAATCGTAAGTGCTGAAGTTTAACATTGGTTTATGACCATCGTTGCGCAGAGAATGCTTTGAAATCGGTGCTAAATCGATTTATGTGCTACAGCAATCGTAAGCCAGTGATAAGATACATTTTTTAAAAACACTCACGATTAATTGAGCTGAAGAATGCTTTGAGTAACGGGAACCTGATGTTATTTGTTTTCTGCACAACGGCTGGATGCAGACATCTAACAAGATGACCACTCGGGCTTTACTTACACCTCGCAGTACTCGTTTATTAAAAACCGTGACAAACATTGTTCTGTTAAAAATATCTTCTCATTTGTTGCTTTTGTTTGGTTAGTTTATTTTGGGGTTTTCTTGTTATTGTTTAAAGTTTGTTGTCAACATATTCTAGCAATGAAGCCAACATACTCTACCTATTAAGTAGAACTCTATATGGTAAGATGTCAAAATATCGATTGAGCTTTAGGGGTCTCCAGACAAGATACACTCCTGATCAACTCAGACAGTGATATTTACCTGATTGCATTCAGCTTGGTATGAGCGGCTTGAAGGCAGAAATAGGAATGAATTTAGTAACACATGTATTTCACTACACCATTTATTTAGTTCATGTCAACTTCTTGATCGTAAGTCCAAGACGTTTTGAGGCATATGTTTAATCTTTCATCAGGTGAATATGTCCCGAAACGTCTTGCACTTACAAACAAGAAGTTGACATCCAAAAGTTGTGAACTATGCTTCATCACATCTAAATGTCCCTAACACAATAGAGAGAGAAAGAATTACAAAGGCAGAAATAGGAATTCAGTAATACTTCACTATACAGTTTATTTAGTTCAGGACTTATCGGGACATATGTGTGCTCACTGTGTGTGTGTGTGTGTGTGTGTGTGTGTGTGTGTGTGTGTGTGTGTGTGTGTTTGTGAGTGTTCGTGTGAGTGAGTGAGAGAGTGAGAGAGGGATGAAGAGATGGAGATGGTGTGCTAGTCAGGAAACTATTACAAGGGTCTTTCCATTCAGAATTTGGCACCAAAGTATCTCACTTCTTGTAAAATATACAATGTGATGTAATACAGTGTATCATGAGTACCTTATTTTATTGTTTATACAACACACAAATAATAATCACCACTTGAACTCCTATTTTTGTTTTCTCGCGCTTTCTATGTTGATTGGGACATTTGCATAAAGTTTCTTACTGTTTAAGAACATTTTATGTACACTTTCTCCAGTAGATGAGCGTGCTCACTCACACACTGAGGTGCTTAAGTGCTTATAAACTCACCCTAGTCTATCTGCAATTGCAACCGATGGCTGCCTCCCCCAATGGTGGCGAGATGTCTAATGCTATCAGTAAGTTGTGGCATGTGTCTGTTAAAGGATTACCCGATATTCCTTCCAAGTGACTGCTCTATTACCTGGCAAAACGATTTGTGTTCCTGTAGCTTACCCTACTCTGTTCCTCACCTGAATGTAGGTCATAACTGAAGAACGAGAAATAGCATATAAATATTGTTATTTGGGTTTAACGCTGTTTTCAACATAACAAATCAGTTATGTCGCGGCAGCAAGGTTTATGGCAGGAGGACAGCTTGCATCACCAATGTGGTTATGTGATACAGTGAAATCTGCCAGCTTCAGATCGTACCTGCGAACCAAGGGTGTTACTGTGTTATAGTATTTCACTCTGTCGTTACTGCATGTTTAAGGTTTTAAAGTGTTGAACCCGAAACCTGATTGGGTCAGGTCGAACGGCAAAGTTTAGGAGACACACCTCATCAGTTTCGTCCGGTGATTACTCTTTTGAGTACATTCAGCAGTAACATACTTAACAATATGACATTGCTTGAAAATAAACTCACTATATTGTCTCTACTGAATTTTCATAAACGAATCTCTGATAAATAGTGATAATGTCTGTGTTGTTCAGGATTGTTTGTATGTCAATTTCTAGTGTGTATGTTCATTATGCTTGCAATCATTTAAGTACCTGAAAAAGTAGCAAGCATATGCCTCGAAACGTCGTGAACATACATTAAAATGTTGTCATTCACAAAATCATGAATTATATTCTGTGCTATTTTGTTGAAAAGGTTTTCATGAGAGTATTTAGGTTGAGGATGAGTTAGCTTATTATCAACTGACTCAGTTAAAACACAGAAGACAGTAGCAGGCGCTTTTAAAATGTTGACTGAACGATTGATTTTATCATAAAAAACTTATCTTTGTTGGACATATTGTTTGTGCGAGATCACGCGCTATCTTCTTGGAGATATTCTCTCATTTGATATCACTTGTTTGTAGCAATATCTCCAGCATGACTTTAGTTGTATTATTTGTATTGTGCAGAACAATTGTGCTGGTTCATTGCGGCTAGAACCAAAAGTCAATAAAACACTCACAAAGTAATTGGTTTATGTTGGTATGATTTCAAATGATAAATAGAATCTCGCCCTTGTGTCTCTTGATATCAAATATATCAACAATCGCTGTTAAAAGTTAAATAAACCTTTTTTTTAAATTTAGTGATCTAGAAAACACCCCGGTGAGATTTACCGAAGTCATCGAATGTTTGCACTGAATTACACTTGAAGTTCACCTTGTGATCTTCTGTTACAATGCATCTCAAATTGGACGCATGCTGTCTGGGCTATTTGTGTAATTCATTTCGTGTCAGTGGCTTTTTGCAAGGACAATTGAATTTTGTACCCTTTTTATCTTTTCTATTAAAGCAATGCATTAGTTTTCTTTAGACAAATTGTATAGTGGACATATTGGATTAAAAAGCTACTGATATAACACGTCCAAGCTACAATTTTTGATAATTCCTTTGCTGGCGGAGAAAAACACACTCATTCACTCTAAAAGTTCCGGCAGTAAAACACACAATTTTCAATTATTTCGTTCTCAAATGTGTAATCAGTTACCACTCTTTTTTACTATAAGACCTGGTGGGTGTGTTTAATCTTCAGCGCTCTGGTGACACCAAATGTCAATGTTATTGCTTAATGTTCTGCTTAAACTGAAAAGTCACATTTGACATATTACTAAAAGTAGTTTAGGTCTGTAAAACATTGCTGTTATACTCCAGTCAACAAATACAGGAACACCCTCTGTAACCTTCGTTGATCTTTTCGCAAACAATCATTCGTTTGACAATCATGTGAGTGACATGGCAGGCTGCATTGATCGCAATCGTTTTCCCACTAAAATATCAGATTAAATAAAAATGAAATGGTTCACGGACATATGATTAAAATGAGGAGGCTGCAAGGTTTTAATTATTTTATTGAACAAAATTGTCGAGGAACAAATACTTTTTTGAAAGAATAAATGTACAACATAAACAAAAAATCAAATTTAGCTCTTCATTGAGGTCTTACTAATTTAGAATCCTCCATGTAACCATTTGAAGGCCAAGCTCAACATTTGTCCGTTTCCTTGTTTATATTTTAATCCATATACACTGTTGAAAACCTATCTGTGATAATTCTTTAGTATATTTAAGGTATACCATTGGCAAAATAGTCAACTCAACATCTTTGAGCGATAATAGTGGTACTGTTTTTAAGACTTTTAACATTAAACCCCATTCCCCCACACCCCAATCGTAACTTCCAGCCACCAAAATATGAACAATTTGTTTTCTCCTTTTATGCGGAAAACTCGTGTTTTGCGTTTGATTATATTTGAATATAAATATAAATCGTGTTTATAAACACCCGATATAAATAAATTTAGTTGATAGTTTTGATCAGTTCATCACGTAGTCAAAACAAACAGAGGGTCTATACTCGTTGATATCATTATAATGATTCAACACTTGACTTGAGCTTATATCCATAACTGGGACTTTTATACACATTATCACAGGACTATTTTTCAACAGCACTAGTTCGCTGGAAACTAGAAATTGTTCAGCGAATTTTCATTGGTTTGATGACATTTCCATAGGAAATTTCATCAAACTCATTGAAATCCGCTGAATACAATCTTTACATGTTTTCTAGTGTTGGTCATAGTTTCAAGACATATACAAATCACTTTACTGCTTGTGCGATGTATGTACAAACCGTTATGACAATATGGTGAACGATCGTCAGGTCCGATCGTAAGTTGATCGTAAGTGCTAAAATATAACATTGACTTACTACTGTCGTAGCGCAAAGAGCACTTTGAAGCCGGTACTATTCGATCTCTGCGCTATGACAGTTGTAAGCCTATGATAAAAACACTTTAATAGGACATTGTTTCAAAAACACTTACGATCATCTTATCCTAAGATCACTTTGATTAACAGAGCCTGTTTTAGACAGACGGACAAACGGAATTAGCCCATTTCTATAACACCTGGAACCTTAGTTCGAGTGGAGGATAACATGGAAATGAGTGTGTGTACCTTACAAACGAAAAACACTGACTGGTTTTTAGCCTATGTTGCATCAAATGTATGAAAGTGTGTTCCACTGTGTCTGTTTATCTTTTAGATTCTAGTAACACTACTTGTTTCAACATTAAACTCAGTAACAGTTTTACCAAACCAATCAGCGAACTGTTAACAAAAAACATTTAGTACAGCTGCGTTTTAAAGTTTCTATTTGATGGGATGAAAGCAGCACTTTATCAAGGTGGCGAGTGATTTTGTGACCTCTCACGAACAATGGAAACCGGGGTAAACCCCTCAATATCAAATAAAATTAGAATCCCACGTGACTTTGTACTAAATGTCTTCAGATCTTGACTAAAATCAAATTATGGAACACTTAGACATGGATGTATTGCTGTAGTGTCAGCTCAATCCTGCTGGGAAAACGTTTGCGTGAAGTTATGTGTCACTGATAAATGAAGATGGGTGAGAGGTCAAAAACTTTTCTTTACTTTGTGAATCTTAACATATTCACAATTATGAATGATGTTTTATTTAGTCTGTTTTAGTAACGATTAATGAAAGTGTATGTGTATGAACCGATTATATGGTGTCTATGTCCAACAAAATCGATCTTGACAGATAAATTACTTTGGACTTTTCTTTGACGTTACACATTGAGTTGGTGACTGTGACAAATTGTGCTGGTGGATATGAAAGACGTTGTATCACAAAGTCTAATCTGTTGAATGCGTCATGTTTAGACGGCCAGACAGCTGAAATAGAATTGGATTCTTCTCTATCGTTGACATTTAACACTTCTCAACCCAATGTGCTCACTGTGATGTGGAATTTAATTTACCATGAGCGCTGTCTGGTTTTAAATAACCTATGTCAGCATAAACTTAGTAGTTGTGTTGCTAGGACCCGTTTCACAAAGACGTCATAACTTTACGGCGTCGTAAACCATGTCAATGGGTTAATGGATTTGGTTTACAAATAAAAAACATCGTTGTAAACTGTGCACTTTCAAAAGAAAAACTTGTTTTTCATTGCAAAGTGCACAGTTTACAACGATTTTTTTTGCATTTGTAGACCAAATTCGTTAATCCATTGACATGGTTTACGACGCCGTAAAGTTATGACGTCTTTGTGAAACGGGGGTATGCACTGTATGTCTGTTAAATGAGTTTCTGACATAACACTGGCCAATGGTTTGCTTTACAAATGCTACAAAATTTATCGGTTGACAGATAAAGACTAAGTAGTTAACCACAGGAAACCCTTAGGGTTTCAACTTTTAAACACATTGATAACTACAAACTCACTGGAAGTTACATATGCTTGTTTCAATATGTGCTCTTTCCAAAGAACATATTTTTCCATGGAAAGGCCCTGGTTTACAACAATTTAGCATTGCCAAACCTTACCCTTTACTTTCTTTAGAAAGTGGCCAGAGTGTGACAATTGTGAACCAAACCCTTGACCCAGTGTTGTTGTAACATGTGGGACATTGTTCTGCTACAATTGCTTGCTCGCTCATAAACGATATTGTCCAAATTAAGTCATCTAAAACCGGTGCACATTATCAACAGTTGGTAGACATGATTCAACTCAAAGCAGTATTTGTACAAATGATTAGAAAAAAAACCTAATCAAATCCATCCCTTTACTCTTTCAACATATATTATATTTGGCATTACAGTATCTGAAAAAGGAAATATTCTATCACTTTGCGTGGTTGAGTCCCGTGCCGAGTTCGAACCTACAACCTCAGAGTCAGACACCAAATCGCCAGCACTGAGCACCCCAACGCCTTAACCATTAAGCTACGGGGACTTCGCTAAAACGACATCCTGCCACTGTTAGTTAAGGTGAAGCTGCGCTCAGTACCCCTTTGATAGTTAAAATTAGCGCAGCTCCCATTGCTGACAACAATGTATTAAACGCCGTTTAGACAGTAATAAACACAATACTTAATATATTTAAGTTTACATTATCTGAAAGAAAAATATTCTATCAATTTGTGTGTTTGAATTCCATGCGGGATTTGAACCCACAACCTCAAAACACTGAGCATGGCAAATATTTTAACATTCAGCCTGCGGTCTTCATTATAAACTAAGTCCAGCAACTAATAGTTATGGTAAAGCTAGGTTGAGTACCCCTCCAATAGTTGAAACTGGCGTTTACTAGTTATTTAAAAAATACCATACGTTTACCATACATTCTTTGAATCGAAATAGGGTTAGCAAAAATGCAGACATTAGAAAAAAATTATTCAATGGATTTTCATTGGTTTGATAAAATTTCCTCAGAAATTTTATCAAACCAATGAAAATCCGCTAAAAAATGTACATAATTAAAACAAATTCAGTGCAGATGAATGAAAGCGTAAGTGCTTTTGCTTTTAGAACTATGACCTTCTGTTGAAAACCTATTCTGTAAGTTAAGCCTGTTTAAGGAAATTGAGCTTCTAAAATGTACTCCACAGACTAATTTGGTGAAACATTAGATACTAAAACTGATAAATGGAGCCACTGACGCTAAGGATTATCAGTTTGGTTAGCTTAAAGTGTACAAAACTCATCACTATTGGAAGCCATCGTGTAAACTTATCTTCACAAACCTACGTCAATATGACATCAAAGTGTCACTCCCACAGCTCATACATTACGTTCGTGACTCAGTTCCGAGCTACGTCATCACGGAGTTCCACACTAACACAATTTCAGGTTAAATGTTTAGTTTAGGTCAATAAGTAATAACAACGAGGCCCCGTTCCTCAAAACGATCTTAGCCTAAGTTAATCGTAAGCGATTTTAAAAACAATGTCCTGTTTAGTTGTTTCTTATCATTGGCTTACAACAGTCGTAGCGCAGAAATCATTTTGGAATCGGTACCAAAGCGATTTCTGCGCTACAACAGTCGTAAGCCAATGTTATTGTTTAGCCCTTGTGATCAACTTAG
Organism: Calliostoma canaliculatum; assembly: GCA_032361085.1. Lineage (NCBI taxonomy): Eukaryota > Metazoa > Mollusca > Gastropoda > Trochida > Calliostomatidae > Calliostoma > Calliostoma canaliculatum. The sequence continues at coordinate 11,016 of JAULCD010563817.1, read as the reverse complement.
CCTAAGATCGCTTTGAAAACCGGAGCCCAGGTATTCCTGAAAAGGAAGGTTATCTTTTTTGGTTGCAGTCGTTGGCGTCAATTATATTTACATGTTCAAAGTTAATAAGTGTGAAGATATGAAAACTACATTGAAATGCTGTGATTTGAATTAGCTTACCTCATTACATTTATTAATGATATGGCATTAGTGAGTGCCTTTGTGTTTTTTTTACAATTTTCTGAATTCCTTGACCAATTCTTATACTGTTAACCATGTCTACCATGTCACTGAGTCTACAAATGGTTAACACATTGGAATACGAAGTCCAAACATTGTTGGAAAGAACACAATTGACAACGAGTTTTGGCATTTGTAAACCCAACCGATTGCCTCAGGGAGATTGTTTACAACGACTTTGTGAAACGGCACCCTAAGTGTGGTTCCACGTACACAGGTCTAAATCTATATTACTTCATTTTCAACGACAGAGAAAATAGATTTAGAACATTAAAACATGAATTGGCATTGACATCATATTAGGTTACAGGGATACATGAGAGAAGCTGTGGATCACAAAATGTAATTTGCTGAATGTTCTTTGATTAAACCGTCTAATAGCTGAACTACCCCGTCACTGTATTATCCATCACGCTAGATTCGTGTCTCGGCCTCAAGGATGTTACCTTTTTTCTATCAGCGTTTGTTTTTTTTAATTTGTTGTTTACAATTTGTTGTGGAATATTATATACTGCCTGACTAGTTTTACAGGATTACCATTGTTTGGAAATTTTGTAGGATGTTGTGTCGTTCACCAGATACTATTTATTTGGGGTTTCTCCCCTAAACACACACACACACACACACACACACACACACACACACACGCACATGACTAAGATAGCACAGGTTTCATCGTTATGGGCCCGTTCCTCAAAGCTATCTTAGGCTAAGTTAATCGTAAGTGCTGAAGTTTAACATTGGTTTATGACCATCGTTGCGCAGAGAATGCTTTGAAATCGGTGCTAAATCGATTTATGTGCTACAGCAATCGTAAGCCAGTGATAAGATACATTTTTTAAAAACACTCACGATTAATTGAGCTGAAGAATGCTTTGAGTAACGGGAACCTGATGTTATTTGTTTTCTGCACAACGGCTGGATGCAGACATCTAACAAGATGACCACTCGGGCTTTACTTACACCTCGCAGTACTCGTTTATTAAAAACCGTGACAAACATTGTTCTGTTAAAAATATCTTCTCATTTGTTGCTTTTGTTTGGTTAGTTTATTTTGGGGTTTTCTTGTTATTGTTTAAAGTTTGTTGTCAACATATTCTAGCAATGAAGCCAACATACTCTACCTATTAAGTAGAACTCTATATGGTAAGATGTCAAAATATCGATTGAGCTTTAGGGGTCTCCAGACAAGATACACTCCTGATCAACTCAGACAGTGATATTTACCTGATTGCATTCAGCTTGGTATGAGCGGCTTGAAGGCAGAAATAGGAATGAATTTAGTAACACATGTATTTCACTACACCATTTATTTAGTTCATGTCAACTTCTTGATCGTAAGTCCAAGACGTTTTGAGGCATATGTTTAATCTTTCATCAGGTGAATATGTCCCGAAACGTCTTGCACTTACAAACAAGAAGTTGACATCCAAAAGTTGTGAACTATGCTTCATCACATCTAAATGTCCCTAACACAATAGAGAGAGAAAGAATTACAAAGGCAGAAATAGGAATTCAGTAATACTTCACTATACAGTTTATTTAGTTCAGGACTTATCGGGACATATGTGTGCTCACTGTGTGTGTGTGTGTGTGTGTGTGTGTGTGTGTGTGTGTGTGTGTGTGTGTGTTTGTGAGTGTTCGTGTGAGTGAGTGAGAGAGTGAGAGAGGGATGAAGAGATGGAGATGGTGTGCTAGTCAGGAAACTATTACAAGGGTCTTTCCATTCAGAATTTGGCACCAAAGTATCTCACTTCTTGTAAAATATACAATGTGATGTAATACAGTGTATCATGAGTACCTTATTTTATTGTTTATACAACACACAAATAATAATCACCACTTGAACTCCTATTTTTGTTTTCTCGCGCTTTCTATGTTGATTGGGACATTTGCATAAAGTTTCTTACTGTTTAAGAACATTTTATGTACACTTTCTCCAGTAGATGAGCGTGCTCACTCACACACTGAGGTGCTTAAGTGCTTATAAACTCACCCTAGTCTATCTGCAATTGCAACCGATGGCTGCCTCCCCCAATGGTGGCGAGATGTCTAATGCTATCAGTAAGTTGTGGCATGTGTCTGTTAAAGGATTACCCGATATTCCTTCCAAGTGACTGCTCTATTACCTGGCAAAACGATTTGTGTTCCTGTAGCTTACCCTACTCTGTTCCTCACCTGAATGTAGGTCATAACTGAAGAACGAGAAATAGCATATAAATATTGTTATTTGGGTTTAACGCTGTTTTCAACATAACAAATCAGTTATGTCGCGGCAGCAAGGTTTATGGCAGGAGGACAGCTTGCATCACCAATGTGGTTATGTGATACAGTGAAATCTGCCAGCTTCAGATCGTACCTGCGAACCAAGGGTGTTACTGTGTTATAGTATTTCACTCTGTCGTTACTGCATGTTTAAGGTTTTAAAGTGTTGAACCCGAAACCTGATTGGGTCAGGTCGAACGGCAAAGTTTAGGAGACACACCTCATCAGTTTCGTCCGGTGATTACTCTTTTGAGTACATTCAGCAGTAACATACTTAACAATATGACATTGCTTGAAAATAAACTCACTATATTGTCTCTACTGAATTTTCATAAACGAATCTCTGATAAATAGTGATAATGTCTGTGTTGTTCAGGATTGTTTGTATGTCAATTTCTAGTGTGTATGTTCATTATGCTTGCAATCATTTAAGTACCTGAAAAAGTAGCAAGCATATGCCTCGAAACGTCGTGAACATACATTAAAATGTTGTCATTCACAAAATCATGAATTATATTCTGTGCTATTTTGTTGAAAAGGTTTTCATGAGAGTATTTAGGTTGAGGATGAGTTAGCTTATTATCAACTGACTCAGTTAAAACACAGAAGACAGTAGCAGGCGCTTTTAAAATGTTGACTGAACGATTGATTTTATCATAAAAAACTTATCTTTGTTGGACATATTGTTTGTGCGAGATCACGCGCTATCTTCTTGGAGATATTCTCTCATTTGATATCACTTGTTTGTAGCAATATCTCCAGCATGACTTTAGTTGTATTATTTGTATTGTGCAGAACAATTGTGCTGGTTCATTGCGGCTAGAACCAAAAGTCAATAAAACACTCACAAAGTAATTGGTTTATGTTGGTATGATTTCAAATGATAAATAGAATCTCGCCCTTGTGTCTCTTGATATCAAATATATCAACAATCGCTGTTAAAAGTTAAATAAACCTTTTTTTTAAATTTAGTGATCTAGAAAACACCCCGGTGAGATTTACCGAAGTCATCGAATGTTTGCACTGAATTACACTTGAAGTTCACCTTGTGATCTTCTGTTACAATGCATCTCAAATTGGACGCATGCTGTCTGGGCTATTTGTGTAATTCATTTCGTGTCAGTGGCTTTTTGCAAGGACAATTGAATTTTGTACCCTTTTTATCTTTTCTATTAAAGCAATGCATTAGTTTTCTTTAGACAAATTGTATAGTGGACATATTGGATTAAAAAGCTACTGATATAACACGTCCAAGCTACAATTTTTGATAATTCCTTTGCTGGCGGAGAAAAACACACTCATTCACTCTAAAAGTTCCGGCAGTAAAACACACAATTTTCAATTATTTCGTTCTCAAATGTGTAATCAGTTACCACTCTTTTTTACTATAAGACCTGGTGGGTGTGTTTAATCTTCAGCGCTCTGGTGACACCAAATGTCAATGTTATTGCTTAATGTTCTGCTTAAACTGAAAAGTCACATTTGACATATTACTAAAAGTAGTTTAGGTCTGTAAAACATTGCTGTTATACTCCAGTCAACAAATACAGGAACACCCTCTGTAACCTTCGTTGATCTTTTCGCAAACAATCATTCGTTTGACAATCATGTGAGTGACATGGCAGGCTGCATTGATCGCAATCGTTTTCCCACTAAAATATCAGATTAAATAAAAATGAAATGGTTCACGGACATATGATTAAAATGAGGAGGCTGCAAGGTTTTAATTATTTTATTGAACAAAATTGTCGAGGAACAAATACTTTTTTGAAAGAATAAATGTACAACATAAACAAAAAATCAAATTTAGCTCTTCATTGAGGTCTTACTAATTTAGAATCCTCCATGTAACCATTTGAAGGCCAAGCTCAACATTTGTCCGTTTCCTTGTTTATATTTTAATCCATATACACTGTTGAAAACCTATCTGTGATAATTCTTTAGTATATTTAAGGTATACCATTGGCAAAATAGTCAACTCAACATCTTTGAGCGATAATAGTGGTACTGTTTTTAAGACTTTTAACATTAAACCCCATTCCCCCACACCCCAATCGTAACTTCCAGCCACCAAAATATGAACAATTTGTTTTCTCCTTTTATGCGGAAAACTCGTGTTTTGCGTTTGATTATATTTGAATATAAATATAAATCGTGTTTATAAACACCCGATATAAATAAATTTAGTTGATAGTTTTGATCAGTTCATCACGTAGTCAAAACAAACAGAGGGTCTATACTCGTTGATATCATTATAATGATTCAACACTTGACTTGAGCTTATATCCATAACTGGGACTTTTATACACATTATCACAGGACTATTTTTCAACAGCACTAGTTCGCTGGAAACTAGAAATTGTTCAGCGAATTTTCATTGGTTTGATGACATTTCCATAGGAAATTTCATCAAACTCATTGAAATCCGCTGAATACAATCTTTACATGTTTTCTAGTGTTGGTCATAGTTTCAAGACATATACAAATCACTTTACTGCTTGTGCGATGTATGTACAAACCGTTATGACAATATGGTGAACGATCGTCAGGTCCGATCGTAAGTTGATCGTAAGTGCTAAAATATAACATTGACTTACTACTGTCGTAGCGCAAAGAGCACTTTGAAGCCGGTACTATTCGATCTCTGCGCTATGACAGTTGTAAGCCTATGATAAAAACACTTTAATAGGACATTGTTTCAAAAACACTTACGATCATCTTATCCTAAGATCACTTTGATTAACAGAGCCTGTTTTAGACAGACGGACAAACGGAATTAGCCCATTTCTATAACACCTGGAACCTTAGTTCGAGTGGAGGATAACATGGAAATGAGTGTGTGTACCTTACAAACGAAAAACACTGACTGGTTTTTAGCCTATGTTGCATCAAATGTATGAAAGTGTGTTCCACTGTGTCTGTTTATCTTTTAGATTCTAGTAACACTACTTGTTTCAACATTAAACTCAGTAACAGTTTTACCAAACCAATCAGCGAACTGTTAACAAAAAACATTTAGTACAGCTGCGTTTTAAAGTTTCTATTTGATGGGATGAAAGCAGCACTTTATCAAGGTGGCGAGTGATTTTGTGACCTCTCACGAACAATGGAAACCGGGGTAAACCCCTCAATATCAAATAAAATTAGAATCCCACGTGACTTTGTACTAAATGTCTTCAGATCTTGACTAAAATCAAATTATGGAACACTTAGACATGGATGTATTGCTGTAGTGTCAGCTCAATCCTGCTGGGAAAACGTTTGCGTGAAGTTATGTGTCACTGATAAATGAAGATGGGTGAGAGGTCAAAAACTTTTCTTTACTTTGTGAATCTTAACATATTCACAATTATGAATGATGTTTTATTTAGTCTGTTTTAGTAACGATTAATGAAAGTGTATGTGTATGAACCGATTATATGGTGTCTATGTCCAACAAAATCGATCTTGACAGATAAATTACTTTGGACTTTTCTTTGACGTTACACATTGAGTTGGTGACTGTGACAAATTGTGCTGGTGGATATGAAAGACGTTGTATCACAAAGTCTAATCTGTTGAATGCGTCATGTTTAGACGGCCAGACAGCTGAAATAGAATTGGATTCTTCTCTATCGTTGACATTTAACACTTCTCAACCCAATGTGCTCACTGTGATGTGGAATTTAATTTACCATGAGCGCTGTCTGGTTTTAAATAACCTATGTCAGCATAAACTTAGTAGTTGTGTTGCTAGGACCCGTTTCACAAAGACGTCATAACTTTACGGCGTCGTAAACCATGTCAATGGGTTAATGGATTTGGTTTACAAATAAAAAACATCGTTGTAAACTGTGCACTTTCAAAAGAAAAACTTGTTTTTCATTGCAAAGTGCACAGTTTACAACGATTTTTTTTGCATTTGTAGACCAAATTCGTTAATCCATTGACATGGTTTACGACGCCGTAAAGTTATGACGTCTTTGTGAAACGGGGGTATGCACTGTATGTCTGTTAAATGAGTTTCTGACATAACACTGGCCAATGGTTTGCTTTACAAATGCTACAAAATTTATCGGCTGTGCACTTTCTGACAGATAAAGACTAAGTAGTTAACCACAGGAAACCATTAGGGTTTTCACTTTTAAACACATTGATAACCACAAACTCACTGGAAGTTACATATGCTTGTTTCAATATGTGCTCTTTCCAAAGAACATACTTTTCCATGGAAAGGCCCCGGTTTACAACGATTTAGCATTGCCAAACCTTACCCTTTACTTTCTTTAGAAAGTGCCCAGAGTGTGACAATTGTGAACTAAAACCTTGACCCAGTGTTGTTGTAACAGTGTTAACTCACACGCATGTGGAACATTGTTCTCAGATCCACCTTGACAGGCGTAGGTAGAGGTTGTCGCTTGTCGCTCCTCTCGGCCACACGGAATTCTCGTGCACGCGCTCGCCTCGCCAAGCATACGCGGCTCAGCTGGATATCTTTGGCTATTTTTCAGACACGTATACAGCGCAGCCATGTTCAACAACAACAAGTATTTCAAGTCTCTGGATCGCAGTTTACCAGCCTGCCTAAAGCAAGCCATACAGCCTTGTTTAACTACTATGTGGATACGTACACTACTTCCCACAACATGAAACAAGGTAATATCATGTTTACAATAACATTTCTGCACCAAAACGTTACCATCACGTTAACCCTACAAACACGGGTCCTACTTCACGTAAAAACAACACCAAAAAATACGGCTTCTAACAGCCAAACTACTAAATTACAACCACCGACGGACAAACGACAACCAAACTCTAAACGGCCCCGACCAAACACACCGGACTCAGCTCACACATCACCTCAAACTCACCGCCCCACGGAAATTGCCTCTCACCCCCCGGCCACTTACAAACAACAGGACACTATGGAAACAGATACGGCCCCGCTACCACACCTCGGGACGACGGACACACCAGACCACCCTACAGAAATAGCCCCTCACCCCCCGACCACTACTACACAACAGGACGCTGCTAAAACCCACATGCCCCCGCCCCCACCCCCCGGGACAGCGGACGACAAATCACAAACAGAAAAACAGCACTTAGATTTAAACCATACTATCACAAATCAACAAACACAAACCTCTGTTGCTGCTCCACAACCTTCGTTAACCCTTAGGCCAACACCATTAACCACTCAACCACAACAACAACAACCAGTCACCATAGAACAACCACAACCAACCCCTGACCTTAACAGTTCCTACAGCGATATTGAAATAGACTCAACACAAGATACAAACAATACTACCACCACAGAGACAGAACCACCACAACCAGAACCACCACAACAAGAACCACTAATTAGTCAACAATTCACGTTAGACCTACTACATTGGCACAATCACATGGAGATACAGGACTTATCGGCCAACGATTCCAAATACACAATTCAACCCATCTTTCGTTATCACACGCCAAATGAAAAAAAAAAACATACGGAATATTACACAATTAAATCACTCGCAGACGCCAAACAATTCATTGACAGCCCCTCACTTCGACAACGGTTCATTATCCAGGTCAATACACGTGTACTACTTTACCTCCAACCACCAGACATCAACCACCACTCAATCAGTTATCTCAAACAAATTTTCTATGATTACACCAGCAAACACTAAAACCATACCACAGCACTCCGGGGATTATCGTCCTACAGCCTCTGCATTTAATGCACGCTGCAAAGATAAACATTATTCACCACTTCAAACTCTCAACAACAATAACAACAACTACAACAACAACGGGGGTTAAGCACCCTGCGGTCACTTAACCTAGTTAACACTACAAACAAACTTAACCAGGCTGGTAACAACGGATATCAAGGAGCAGCAACAGTCCCGGACCCCAAACAGAGGATTGTTTACATTTTTGGGCCTACATCATACAGAACTGGAGAAGATACGCACCACCAGGACACCGGGGACCTACAACCACATATCACAACTTATGATGTCAGCTGCCGAGTCACGGAGTGAGACTGTGCCTGATCACTATGGGCCCACTGCCCCCACCGGTAACACATATATACCCTTCTCGGTTGGTGTTTTTTTTTTTGGTGTAAACTTTATTTACACTTTACCTATTTATTCTAAATTTTAAATTTTTTTCTTTTTCTAAATTATGCACAGCCTATTACCATTACTTTTTCGGATGTTTATAAATACTCCCCTCCCCCTCCCCTCCCTTAAGGAATTTTTTATAGGGATACAGTTATGCTCACCGAATTATCTTGTGCAACACTTTCTCAACTTTGCTTTTTTAATATTATTATTATTATTTTTTTTTCTCTGACCAGGGGGTTTCTCGCCCTGGGGCCACTGCACTCTGTGCACGCCCCAAAGAGCTTATTTCTTCTTGTTTAGACACTAGGACTAAGTCCAACTAGAGCATAACTGCCCTCGTCGGCGAAATACCTACTAGGTGAAAGCAGACGTTAAACCAAACAAAAGGAAAGGAAAGGGCCATTTAAAATATAATTAAGTATGCTTTCTCGCTGGAGTGTCACTTACAAGCATAAACTTACAAACTTATTAGCTTAAATACTGATAAAAAGGTTTTTTATTTTCGTAGTTTATGCAACTTTTATTTTGATCTTGCAAATAGATTTGTTTTTCAATTGTTATTTTCTCTTCAGTAAACATCAATTGGATAGCTTGCATATTTCATCATGATTCCTTATATAGCCCGTTTATGGCTATGTCGTACATTTCTTTACCGTTCAACTCGTCGTCTATTATTGTGTAGTAAAATCACCATAGTTAAATCCTTGAATGTGAATTATGGCATTGGATGTTTTGCCTGTTGTAAGGTATCTCAGAGGAATAGTTGTTGTACATGTAATTACCTGTATTTGTTGTGTCTGAAATGCAACATGTCACACATAAATAACAACTTTTTATCCTTACCATGAATACATTTGTTTAAACCATCTCCTGCAATCATTTGAGTTATATTTAGAAGTGGTTGGACATAAGTCATGATCACTGTCAACTTCTTTTTACATTAGAGGTAGTCTATGGGTATCAACTTCTTTATTGCAATTTGTGCACAAATTGCAAAAAAGATGGTAATATCTAACGAATACCTCATCACACCAACTTCTTGAAAATGCCTATCACAAAAGTTAACTTCTTTGTACTATGTTCACTACGTATTGGGTCATATGCCACAAAACGTAGTGAACATACGCACACAGAGGTTGACATCTATGAAACTCCTGAATTTTATTTTTAAATTCCTTAAGCTGATGAGTTTATTTCTAAAATGTTTTAAAAGTTTACAAAAACATGGACCACCGTGAACTCAACCTATATATGATCCCACTGTTACGTGCATGGATGTCAACTTCTTCGTGCGTATTTTCACGACGTTTCGGGTGCAGAATTATTAGCCAGTACTAGTATATGCCCCAAAACGTTAACACAAGTACAAGGAAGGAGCGATAATATGCCCCAAAACGTTAGCATAAATACACAGAGGTTAATAGCAAAACATATTCTGAATTATGAATTATCTGCAAGATAATGGTTTTTGAATAGGTTCACTAAAAATATTGTGAAGTACAACTAACTAGTACTGGACATGTCGCGTAAACGCATTAAAGATTGAAGCTGGAAAAATATGTTTCACCAAATGATCATACAACCTATCTTAAAAGTGTTTTATTCTTCTTAAGAGCTCTCACATAAGGGTTTCTTTAAAAGAAGGAGAGGGTGGGCGACTGCCTTGAGCATGTTCTATCATGTGTGGGAAACCCTAAATGGACATGTCGTTCTTTATTATGTTTAACACATTACTTCCTTTTGATTCACTCAAGACGATCTATTACAGGTTTAACACTCACATGTTGTCACAATGTATTTTAAATAAGTGTTACCCTAATTTTTTCCAGAAATACTTCTTTTGATATGTCCATTTCTGCTTCTAAAATCGTTTATTTTACGGTTCCTGGCCTTTTTTCTGGGAAAAGAACACTTCTGATCTGTCTGGAGAATAACAGGTGAATATATATTTTTTATTGAGCGGGCAGTCACAGTGAGGAGATCTTGCACATGTACAATGTGGTAAGGAATACATTATTACGTCAGTAAACAGTAGTGTTGGGAATTGGTTAAAATTTCATGTTTGATAATTGGTCTCTTCAAACCGACTAATAGTCGAAAAAAACATTGGTTAGCGTGATATTGCTTTTTTGTAGAAAATCTCATCAATTACATTTGTACATTTTTCTAGTGATGTTTATTTTGGGAGAATGCAATAACAAACAGGATCGTTTGTATTTGATGATGAAAATGTATTCCTTTATCGGTTCGTTAACATCTCCCGACCAATCTTTGATTATTTCAATTAATCAGGGCCCCGTTCCTAAAAACGATCTTAGACTAAGTTGATTGTAAGTGGTTTTTTAAATAGTGTCTTGTAAAGTTGTTTCTTATCATAGGCTTAGGACTGTCGTAGCGCAGAAATCGATTTGGAACCGGT
>JAULCD010563706.1:0-14211 GCA_032361085.1 Calliostoma canaliculatum | reverse complement strand
CGGTGACGCTCAGATCCTACAATTAGTGAAGGAATGCGCAACGCGATTGTGGAACTGGTTTTAATGAGATTGCAATGATGTAAGATATAAGACTTTGAAATTTGATATCAAAATTTTAGTTATGGTATGTGATCTTGAAACGTTGAAGATTATATGAACAAATTAAATGTTGTACACCTGAACAATAACAAGTGACCTTGGAACCCTAAAAATAATCCAAACAATAACAATCAACTTATTAGCAATTAACTTATGTTTATGACCTATCTTTTTTTTAAATAGGATGTCATTGAATAAAAAGTTTTTCTGAGTAAAATGATAGTAGAGCTACAAAACTGTCTTTTTTTCATTACAGTTTATATGAAACTATGTACTTTGTTGTAAAACATTTGTTTATGTTCTTGCTGCTACCATATGTCAAATAGTCTACATGACCAGTGACTCCATGTCTCCAAGTTTATCTGCAATATTCTCCACAGATTCACCATAGAGGGTACTTTCTCCTTTGAGGATAACCGTGCTGAACTGATGGAACTCCTTGAAGAAAACAACTGGCAGGGAGTGAAAGAGGATGATATAGATCTGCTTATCCGAGAGATTAAGAAAGGGCAAAGTTTCATCCAGCAAGCCAAAGACCTCAAGGCAGCAGCAGAGGGTGGGTTGGATTCAAGCAGTAGTCCAATCAGTGACCAAGCTCTCTCGATTGACAAGGATAAGAAGAGGAAATTTTCACAGAAAACTGTCACTGATGTTAGCAACCCAGAGGTCAGCTCTGCCTAGCAAAATGAATGTGTGCATGACAGCTGCTGGTATTACTTCATTGCTTATGTTAATGGGTTTTTGTACACTTAGCATCACAATTTATTGAAAATTTGTCCTTAAATAATGACTGATTGAATATAATATTTCCATCATTATTTCAATTATTGTGCACATTGCATTGTTGAAGTTATCAAGATGAAGCAAAATGCACAATAAAGAAAACTGTTTGCAAGAATAACCCAGACTGTATAAACACACATTTGGGATTACACTGTTTGAAAAGTGAACATACTATCACTTTGTATGGTTGAGTCACAGTGGTTAAATAGTTAAAGTGCTAGGATGCTCATTGCTGGCAATTACTTTCCTGATTGAGGATGTGGGTTTGCATCCCGCACTGGACTCAATCACGCAAACTGATATAATATTCATATTTCACATAGTGTAATCCGAAATATAACGAATGTTTTGTTTGTCACTGTCATAAAATTCATTCGTTGTTGTGGCCCTCAAAATGCTGTACATTAGATCATGAAAGGGTTGCATATCCCATTCTTGATCACACAAATAGAAATATAAGCATCTATTAAACAAAACATAGAGCCAGGATCTCTATTTTTTCTAGTTTCCATGGAAACAGTTTGGACTTTGTCTCAAAAACGGGTGCATTTCGTTACTGGAACAGAACTAAAAAACAGGCAATATTTTTCAATGAAACTTTGCAGGTAGATAAATCAGATCCTAAAAAGGGTGCCTTTTGCTTTTTGGGAGAATTTTGTGATTTTTAATTTTCTCTTTTTCCATGGAAACAGTTTGAATTTCGTCTTAAACGGGTGCATTTTGTTTCCGGAGATGAACCTTTCAATATTTTTCAACAAATCTGTGTAAGTAGACAGGTGCTGAACCAGTACCTTTTGCTATTTTGGAAAGTGTGCTATTTTTATTTTTCTCAGTGTTCATGGAAACAGTTTGGACAAATAGGAGTTTTATTTCGTTTCTGAAGCAGAATTCGAAAACCGTTAAATATTTTTAAACAGAACTTTGCATTCATATTTTACTATTGCAGGGGATATTGATGACTTTGTCTTCTTGTTTTCAATTGGTTTACTCGTCAACACCTTTACATGGTTTGACCCAAATCCATGTTCGTGAGCAATACTTTGGGGGTATTTTGGGACACCTTTCCATCCTTATTCATAATGGCCATAGATGTTACAAGAACTTGAAATTATATGAGTGGCTCTACTCTTTAGAATCTATAAAAAATTTATGCATTATTGAGTCCATCAATGAACTTTCCTACTGGTAAAAATCAGGGTCACCTTCTACCTGTAAGAAGATCACCTGGTAGATCAACAGGCGTCCCATTCTGAAAGCACAACTCACCTTGATACATTTTGTATATCTTTTAAATTACAAGTAACTATATAGTCAGCGGTGTCAGTGGTACTAAAAATGTGTTTATGGTGGGAATAACTGATGACAACTTTTTAAACACTGAATAAAGCCATCCATGACATGTCATAAATTTTGGCTGTTGAAGGGGTAAAATCGCGTAGATATATTTATTATGCTTCTATAATGGCTTAATTTTGTGAAATAATTTCTTTTTAAACTGAAATGATACCATCAATTGGTACGTAACGACTGAAGAACGCCGGTAACACATTCTAACGAGGGGTCTAAATGTAACATGTAACAGCCAATTGTGACAATAACTAACTATGACTTATTTTTAAAAAGCATGCTTTATCTCTGGATAAAGGATTGGCAACACCTTTGATCTTTTAGCAAAGCATCTTAAAATATTTGTTTAAGAACAGATTATATTTGAGTACTCATGTAGTTCATGAAAATTTATATATATATATATATATGTACATGTAGTTTGTAAACAGTTTACATTTAAACACACATGTAGTTCATTGTATCTCATGAACAATGTATATTTTATGCTTACTTTAAGTCAAACACATAGCTTTTTTCTTTGGAATGTAGCATACTTCCGAAACGTGAAAACGAGAGTTGAGCTAAATGTAAGCAAACAAACTCCTGGTCAGAATTACCGCTTTTCCTTCCCCAACAGTCCATTTTTCACGCCATGCTGTCCGGACGTCAAATTTCTCAGCTCTGTCAATTTTCATACTGTCTGCTGTTTTTTTAATTATTTTATTCACAGTTGAGCGAATATAAACATTTGTACATTTGTACACTTAGCTGATTTATCTTTGGGTTTCTCAGCTGGGCTTTTAGGGTGCCACACCATATTTTTTCTATTATGTCTTAAGAAATGTTTTACTTGTAGATTTAGGTTTCATTGCATGATCCACTTGATTTGTGTCCTTATTGTTTTTAGGCTGAAGGACGTTTCACCTGTAGTTGAGATTCTTGCTGACTTTTTGGCGAGATTGTGTCAACTGATGATTTTCGCAAATACTTCAAAGCTTTGTACAAGTATGAAAATCGTTGTTGGATCGTTTGGGTGTTTCTCAAATGGTGATACCCCTCCTGTCACTTTTCAAGCGGATCTCAAGTTCACAAGCAAGCGGCTACTTTTTTAGTTGATAACAACACACAGAACTCGGTGTCTGCGCCTGCGCAGGATGATGACCAATTATCTGAAACAGTCATCTACTAGAGAACTATCGGATGAGTTCGGATCTGCTTTTACACTTTACCAACCTCAAACTTGGAATGTTCACTATTCTACAATACCAAAAGCAGTCGAATAAACTATAATCTGAAGACAAGGACACGGCTTGTGCGTCACCGGCTAGTGAAAGTGTGAAGACGTGTCAAATTTCAGAAATACACGACAGTCGTCTTCACAGCGACCCTTGACTGAGAATGCACCTTCAAATAGTTGCTCGTTTTCAAATTATTCTTATGGTGATGGCTTCTTTATGGATCGTCCTGGTATTGAATATCCCTACTGAATTACATTCTGTTTGTCAGTCTGGTGTCCAACTTCACCACTTTACTACCCTTGCACATGGAAGCTTGAGTGATGTGCATTTTTACATAAAGGACAGTCAAAGTAGCGACAGTGCGAAAATAGGAATAGTTCTACTGTAATTTCATCTTGTGACAACTCTCCGTTTATCAAAGTTCCAGATCAAGTCTGAAATAGTTGTTTATGAATTTGTCTACTCTTCAATCCTATACTGTGCAACTTTAAAGCTATCAACATTTACTAATCAACCCTAAAGTGATCATTTTAGTTACTGTTATCCCTTAGGTGTTTGTTCGTTTTTTGAACGACCTATAGGTGATGGTTAATTTACTGAACGACCCTCAGGTGATTGTTTACTAATCGACCCTCTGGTGATCATTTGTTGCTGTTTGTACCTCGTGATTAACTCTCCAGTGGTCGACTTTTAAGGAAGCGTTTCTACACTGATAGATTGTCTGATGATCATACCTGTAAATTCGGCCCTACGGTGTTCTTCCCAACAGCAGTTGACCATTCTTGAGGATCATCTTTGAGAGATCGTTTTCTTCAACACACCCCTGCAGGTTTTTCATTTTCCTCAAAAGTTTGGCCTTCTCGGGAGGAACAAGGCTAACAGCTATTCCAAGTTGATTTTAAGGGTGATTAATCTAGTGACAGCGATGCTTTGCTTTAAGATCTAAGATTTCACAGCATCAGCCTACTACAGTTTTTTTTTCTTCTGCCAATGACTTACCTATAGAGTTCATTTCCCTGTGGATGGGGGAGACTCCAAAAACTGTTGAGAGGATATCTCTACTTTACTTAAGGTGATAGTGAGCGGCAGGTTCACTTTGAGCTATGGCTTCAAGTTACAATCAACTTTTCTCCTCTTAATGACTTCGCACCCACTTAGGTCAGTTCTCTGCTACAGGAATCAATTAACTGTCATGTCCAGCCTACAATCTTGCCAAATATGCCCACTATTTTTTTAGGATATGGGAATGGAAACAATTGAAGATAAACAGTATGTATTGACTCCAGTGAGTTACTGCTTACTTTTACTGAAAAAAAAGAAACACAGTGTTATTCTACAATAGTTGTAAATGCTTACAATCTCGATCATAATGTTTATTACAACCTGTGTTTGTAATATGAGCATGGATCTCAATAACAAATCACTGTTAACTGTCGCTGTCGGACCCTATACGCCTTGACCACTTCAACAGTCAGTCAGCGTTTTCCCATTTCTATGACCATAACCTTTGTGCATCTTGTAACTGATACTTATAATTCAGATTGCCGCCACCATGTTTCCAATTGACCTTGCTGACTGCTTCGTTATTGTTTTGGTGTGGATTAATGCTTGCACTACTGCTTCGACTTCTCCTTGGAATTTGGTCTGCACTCTTGGATCTTACCATCAATTCCTTCGGCCACTGCTGTGGGTTTTTTCCTACCTTTTTTGTACTACAATCACTACCTTCAGTTCAATGAAAAGTGCTGTCAGCCCCTCTCATCATCTTAGTACCTGACACTTCAGTGTCTGTTACTGCAGGGTTTTTCTGTCGATGCGGTTTTACACTTTGCACTCTAAATTTCACCAGATCATCACTCTTGATTACTTTTTTTAGTTCTTTGGCCAGAGATTTTATTTTATTCTAGAAAAATACCTTGTGTTGCATCCACAGTCTCAGAGGAGTTGAGGAGTTGCTGTCACTGATCACTTACTGCTTCTATTCCACCATCGACCCCACATGATAACTGTAGAAGGCGTTCCACAATGAAGGATGCAGCTGTCGTGGTCAGGGAACCCTTTTGGTCTTCTCAAGATTACTAGCCTTTTTCTCGTTTTCTTACAAGAACAATCTACGACTCCCTAATATTATGCAGCTGTCCATCTGTGACTGTCTGGTGTAAATACTCTCATTGATTTTCTTCGTTGTGGGGTTCTCTCTACGAGTTCGGATCAGCTTGATCAGAAGGCATGTCTGCGCATTCCATTTCTTGAGATTCCAGTTAGTCTCTGTTTGTCTTCATGTGATCTGACTAACCACGGTTGGTCCTTCCATTTTGTTCAGCCTGCTACTTCCCATGCCCACCTCGTTGGTGATTTAGCCTCTGTGATGGGCTTAAAGGTTGGTTTTACCTGTGCGAAGATTTGAAGCATTGACTCCCAATAGTTTTGGGCCACTTGCGTCTCCCTACAGCTCACTGTGATTATTTGTTAGTTGTTGGCAATGGGTTTGCAGCCCAAACCTGCTCTATATTAGACGCAATACATGGTATCAACTTGAGCTTGTCACTGGATTTCGGTTTTGTATGTGCTTATGCATTTGCTTTCTCTATTTCTTGAGCGATTACCTTAGCTTAAGGATCGTTTCTTATACGACCCTATGTTTTGATTCGTTTACACTTCCGAGTTATTTCTGTTTAGTCGTAATGGGTTTATACCGTTTCTATTGTTCAGGGTTGATCGATTGTTTATTATTTTGGACTGTGACAACCTTGTCTTAGGGTTGGTCTCCAGTTGATGACCCTTATTGATTCGGTTCAGTTATAATTTGAGTGACCTGTTCAGTGACAAGGGTTTACTTTTCTACTATTCAGCATCAATCGATTGTTTCATTATAACAATGGAGTTATTTGCATTTGCTAATTTTGAGTGCTTAATAAACCCTGTTTGCTGCTCACTTACACTACTAGTTTCTTCTTAGTTTAGGATTTGCTTTGTCGGCAGACATGCTGTAGGTTTCAATCAACCGGCCACCACCGTCATAGCTATGTGTTGGACTTTAAGTAAACTTAAAAATTAGTTTTTAAAATTGAAAACACTGTTTAAAAAAAACTTAATTTAAGGCAAACAATTAAGTTTCTCACCCATCTGCCCCACATCATAGCTTGTCAACTGTTTTGCAGGGCAGGAAAATTGGACTATGTGGGAGAGAAGGGAAGTAAGTTTATTCTTGCTATTTTCATGTCTCGGATGTACACTACATACCAAGGAATGCGCTTGCCTTAAAGTAAGCTTTTTAAAACATACATGAACAGTGAAATATACATGAACAGTGTTTATTTTAATATATACACCTAGAACTTAATTAAGTGCCAATCATATTTATATGAATGAGTCAACTTTGTTGCAACCTACCGAAAAATTTCTTTTGCCTATGTGTGTCTGGTGTTGTTCACTGCTTAAAAAAGACACTAACCACAGAGAAAACATGAGTTTGAAGCATACTGATAAAGTTTATTTTCAAATCGTGACATTTTAGAAAAATACATAATTTGCACCAAAAACAAATTAAAAATTACTTAGAATACACAATGGTTCTGAAATGGTTGCATCAATTTTGAATCAGTGCAATCCTGGAATAATGTCTAAAGAAGCCCAAAACACAGTTTATGTCAAGATTCGGTAGAATATACACAATATATACACAAGTGACGTCAGCCAAACACTTTCTCATTCCCTGAATCAAACATTGAACTTGACGTTGAGGTATTCTAGCCCACCCCTCATGCAAAGCAGCATCGAGTTCACGTAGATTTTAATTTTGGACAGGTGGGTCACTTTTTCAAACTTGACGGCCTAAAATGTACCAAAGATGCTGTATAGGATTGATATCAGGACTTTAATAAATTCAACGTTTAATTATATAAGTATATATAAAAGTTGCATACATAAGAAATAATTAATATGTACATTACAGTTTCGATGATTGACTACATCCGTAAAATAATAATAAGTAAAATTTGCTTCTGTTGTCAAAAATGTTCTTTTAACTGGTGATAGATTTGACCTGGTGGTTTGGATGTATAAAAGTCGATGTTGGTGAAGATTTAAATTGCACATGCAAAATAAATATTATATATCAACTGTGAATGATGTTTTTGAAAACCAACTTCGGATGAACTAAGGACATTATTAATCCTAAGAAAACTCGATTAGCTTGTATTAAGAATACAAGTGAAAATTTTACCCAGACAACTTAGAACTGTTATTGGTATGTATAAATCTCTCTTTTTTCTTATGTGTAGTTTTAATTATTTCTGTAAGCCAACTGTCAGGTATTTTTATGTTAGAAAATAATAACTTCTTTGATTGGCATTTTCTAGAAGTTGGTGTGATGAGCAATCAAGGTATTCAAGGTAAACAGTAACTCATGTTTCTCACCATTGTACACCAATTATGTAATATGTATATTACCTGTAGAACCACAAGGGTATCCTCCCATTAGTCAAACATGCCATTTGTCATACAGCTTATAACAACATAGAATATGCATGACTGGAACACTAATCCCCTGCCTTCTACCTATCAATATGGACTGTTCCACACGGTAGATCATTAAATGTCTTTATGTTTTATTATTCTCACTGTGCTAGTTCATTGACCAATTGTATGAAAACAAATTGTAAAGCAGAAAAGTAATTGATGAATTAATATAGTTAATATAAGCTTCAACAGGTGATCTGCAGCATCAAGAAACTAGATTGGATTTTTCTTCTCTGGAGTCTATCTCTTGTCAATCTCACGGTAAACACGGAAGACTTCTATTAGATAGTAAATGTTGGCGTGTTGATGAGGAAGACTTCTTCCATATGGCTTGGCTGTAGTGAAGGAAGCAGTCCTTTACTTCAGCGTTGGGGAACTCCAACTGGATGGCACTGATTGCTGCTCGTTCAACATATGTCTGCAGGCAAGTGGGGGCAAGTTCTCTGTTCAGGGTGTCTGTAACATGTGTCTTTAAAAGGCTGAACAATCTTCTGTATGTTGTCATCTGGCGGTCGGGTAGTCATGCATAAACTACATGTAGCCGGCAGGTCCACTTTTGGCGTGATGTATGTAAACATGGGTCCAAAGGAATGGGTATAGGTACCATCCATGTAAATCATCTCAGCTCCTTGTAGGATCTGTAGCTGCTCATATGTGGCAAAGGCAATGATCTTATTTTCTTATCTTCATAGCTGAATAGGAGGAAGTGGTCCCCATCTGATGTATGGCGCCAGGCATCATTTAGGTCCACTTGGGCTCTAGTTTGGGGCAGGACGGGTATAGTTTTCCTTTTGTGACGGTAAAGGGCACTGCTCATGCTGGTGATGGCAGGGAGGGCTTTGTCATCATCTTCTTCAGCGACCTGTTGGTTGTATAGAGCTGCCGTATCGAGATTATTTCCTCTCTTGCTCTTTTCATCATGTTGCTGACAGAACAAACTCGGTTTGAATTTTCTGGGAGAGAGGGAGTTGGGGGGATCTCAAACATCTCATGAATTACATTTATAAACCTCAAAGGGCAAAGTATTTTTTTTAAAACAGCATATTAATTATTTGTTAGTAAAAAACCTTAGTTATTTTGATCATTTCAGTCCCCTCTTCTCGCAAGATAACCATCTAACAATAACTCACCTTTGTTGTTGCATTGTTGTTGCTTTATGAATTTAACATTGTTGTTGTAACAGAGATCTTAACTAAGATCGTTGGGTTATACCTTTACAGCTTAAGGTGTGTGCTCTAATTACCTCCATACTCAACTGTATAACAAGTGGCAATAACAAGGTGTATGACAATTGGGAGGGAACCTACACAAGTCTGTATATCACTTGCTAGATAACGGTGTTAGTATCTACACCGAAACGTCGCACAAATTGCAATAAAAAAATATATATATCTATAGAACACCTCGATTGTTCAGAAAATACTAAATTGAAATATTCAAATATTCTATAGGTTAATACTATCAATTATATTATAATCATTTTTGATGCAATCAATGCCCTGCGCTTTGTTTCTTTTAAGTTTTAAAGTAACTTGTATGATTTCTTCGGTAGTAATGTCATCATTCAAAATGTCACAACTGTACGAGTGACTATAGTGTTGCACTTTTTTATCACTTTGTTCACTGTTCTCAGATTTATTTGTATTCTTGAAATAATTATCAAAAGTTTCATTGTTGATACATTGAAATTCTTCTAAAAGTCTTTTCCAATTATTTGTATTTGTCAGAATGTATTATGCAAGTTTCCTTCATATTTGCTTTGTGAGGGTGTTTATTCCACTGTGCTCAATGCAATTTCTGGATACTTTTGGGTAAGTTACAATAGTTTTATGATCCTGGTAGATAATATTAAACTCTTTATGAAGCATCATGATCGTGTTTGTTTTTAATTAAATGAAAGCCATATGAAAAAAAGCCAATGGCTGAATTCATCATTCTGAGTTATGTACAGTCATGTGTAAATTTGTTTTTATAAAGGTGTTGGTGAAATAAGATGTAGACGAAACGAGGACAGACAAATGTACAAGTAGTTATTAACAAATTAAAATTAAGTACACATGTGGTTCATGGATATTTTTTGGGCTTGAGTATACTTATAAGTCATCATCATTTTAACTATAAATATACAGGTAGTTAATAAATTGTATATATTTTAATATAGGTCATTAACATTATTTGTTAAGAGGACAAGACCCTTCAAACATAGTCAACACTTTCAAATATGATTATAGTGCAGCTGACATTTTTGCGCCCAATCTGACCCTTGACTTGAGATACCGATATCAGTGTTACAGCTCTGCCAGCAGCCGACAATGTAGCTGTAACTATTGCAAACAACATGTTTCAGCCAATCAGAACGTGTCTAAGTCACATGACCTAAACTGAAAGAAAATTTTGATTTTCTTTAACCATTTTAACACACATACACACATAACAAGAAGATACATATCTGATATATTATTTGATGTTGTATACTTTTGAGAGAGCTGTATTATAGCACGTGCCTTAAGATAAGGTGAAACTGACAGTCACATGACCCATAAATTTTCCTACCTGACCTCAACCGCAAGGTATTGGAGAAGATGATAATATCATCAAGATAGATAAGACTTTTCGCGCAAATTCAGATCTCCCATGCATTTTTCCCGAAGTCTTTGAAACGTAGCTTCAGTGTTGGTCAGCCAGAAAGGCATTTGATTACATTCATAGAACCCTAAAGGTCCCACGGAAAATGCTGTTTTCACCTTCTTCTTTGAGCTTAACTTGCTAATATCCCGAATGTAAGTCCAGCTTGGAGAACCATCTTGAACTAAATAAAAAATCCAAGGTTTCCTGTATTTTTGGAATTGAATAAGAGTCTTGAATAGTTCGTCCATTCAGCAATCTCATGTCCAGACTTTGTTAACTTCAATAAGTTCGTGCATGATGGAGCACATAATACTGATACTTCTGAGAACTGCGAACCAAAGACTGATCTCTCCGACAGTTATTTTGATGTCCAACAGAAGCAACAGGTTTCAGAGATGCGGCAATGATGGGATTGCATCATGTTTTCAGGGATCACTGATCTAGGATGTTGCACCACTGTGAAACATAGAATCAAGTTGTCAGATGAGACTCCTTTTAAGCAGCCACACAGACAAATTCCTCCTGGAGTGTTTGAAGAAGTATGGCAACACCTACGAGAAATGCTTGCATGTGGAGCCATCAGGGAATTTCACAGCCCCTACTCATCAAATGTAGTACCTGTACGCAAGCAGGATAACTCACTTAGACTTTGTCTGGACATGAGATTGCTGAATGAAAGTACTATTCGACGAGACTCCTAAGATACGAGGAAACCTTGGATTTCTTATCTGGTTCAAGATGGTTCTCCAAGCTGGACTTGCGTTCAGGAAATTGGCAAGTTGAGCTGAAAGAAGAAGGCAAAGAGAAAGTGGCATTTTCCGTGGGACCTTTAGGGTTCTATGAATGTAATCGAATGCCTTTCGGACTGACCAACACACCAGCCACATTTCAAAGACTTATGGAAAAATGCATGGGAGATCTGAATCTGCGATTATGTCTTATCTACCTTGATAACATCATCATCTTCTCCGATACATTTGATGAACATATATAGGAAGACTTGAAGCAGTATTTCAATGTCTTAAAGACAACAGTCAAAAACTGAAACCTTCAAAGTGTCTTGGTCACACTGTCTCCGTAAATGGAATCGAGACTGGTCCTGAGGTGATTAGTGCTTTGATGACTTGGCCAGTACCCCAAAACACAGATGATATTCTGAAATTCCTTAGATTCACTGGTTATTATAGACGCTTTGTGAAGAATTATGCCAAGATTGCAAGACCCCTAAATGAATTGCTAATGGGACAACCCAAGAAATAGGACAGAAAATCTCCAAAAACTAAACAAGACTGGATATGGTCAGAGCTTTTGACGGAACCTCCCGTTCTTGCATATGCTGACTATTCCAAGCCTTT
This sequence comes from Calliostoma canaliculatum, assembly GCA_032361085.1. NCBI lineage: Eukaryota > Metazoa > Mollusca > Gastropoda > Trochida > Calliostomatidae > Calliostoma > Calliostoma canaliculatum. Next base: position 2,258 of record JAULCD010563706.1, on the reverse strand, counting down.
TGAAGTACATACAGATGGTAGTGCAGATGTACTTGGATTAGTTCTGTACCAAAATGAAAATGGATGTTTGAGAGTTATAGCTTATGCCAGTAGAGGTCTAAGCAAAAGTTAAAAGAACTATCCTGCATACAAACTGGAATTTTTAGCTCTCAAGTGGGCAGTTGCAGACAAATTCTATGTATACCTGTATGTAACCAAGTTTAAAGTAAAAACTGTTAAAAACCCATTTACCAACGTCCTAACTACTGCTAAACTTGACGGCACTGGACACCGTTGGCTGGCAGCACTTTCCACCTATGATTTTTGGATTCTATATCGACAGGGAACACGAAACCAAGATGTAGATGGATTATCCAGACGTCCTGATCATGCAGGAGAGACGACCAAACTGGATATTCAAAGTATCAAAGCCATCTGTCAGGCTTATACGACTACATGTACTCCAGCAGAGTTGCTTACATTAGATGAAGATGCCATTTATCCAGAAGAACCTAGCTACTTTGTCATTGGCTTCCAAGAACCATAACTGGAAACAGGAGCAATCGCTGGACAAAACTCTTGCTCGAGTGATTGACCTCTTCATGAAAGGACACAAGCAAACAGCTCGTCAAAGATCTCTTAAATTGAAGATCCAGCCATAAGAAAACTCCTTCTGGAGTGGGACATGTTTGTTCTTGACAAAGAAGTTCTGTAAAGACGTTTAAATGATCCAGATGGAGTCGTCACCAAAGTAATTGCTTACATCCAATAAAGAAACAGTTTACGACAACTCAGGACATTAGGGCAGAGATCAGACTTTTGATTTAATCGGCAACAGTTTTTTTTGGCCTGCTATGAGCAAGGATGTCGAGAAATATATCAAGTCATGTGGAAACTGCATTCGAAGAAAATCCACTACAACTAGGAAATCAGCTGAATTCAGACTTCACAGCCAATGAAACTAGTGTGCATAGACTACTTGCAATTAGAAGAATCAAAAGGTGATTTGGCAATATTCTTGTTATAACAGATCATTTCAGAAGATATGCTATTGCCATACAACTAAGAATCAATCCGCGAAGACAACAGCAAGTATTATCTTTGATAATTTTCTTGTACACTATAGATTTCCAGCCAAATTACATAGTGACCAAGGTAGGAACTTTGTCGGTAAGATTATCAAGGAGTTGTGCCAACTTACAGGAATCCTGCATCCTGCATCTCACGAAGCTTACAAAGCTGGATGACATCATAAACAAAGATATGATGCAAAGGTGCCAACCCCAACTCTTCAACCTGGTGACCGAGTTCTCATTAGTCGGTTAGGACAGACTGGAAAGCACAAAATTGCTGATAAGTAGGGTCGAGATGTCTTCAAAGTTGTGAACCAAACAAATCAAGACATTCCAGTCTTCACATTGCAAAACTCTGCAAAGAGAAGATGGTAAAGGACCAAAGAAGACACTTCATAAGAACATACTACTTCCCCTTGTGTCACTGCCAGCAGAACCAGTGTTAAAACACCAGAAAAATAAACCCAAAACTACAGGAACCAGAAAGTCTGTATCCTTGCGAGTCGAGGAGTTCCATGAACAAGACGCAGAAGAAAATACGGAGGAAGTATTTGTGTTTTTGCCAGGCGTGACGGATATATTTACTTTCATATTACGCTCAATTCCCTTCTATATACTTTTATGTAGGCTTCTTCTCTCGCTCGCTCGCTTGTTGTCTTGCCACTGGTATCTCGTGCATATACCTGTAGTGTGACATTGGCAATTTCAAACCTCGCCACTTGCTGTCACACCATAGCTGAGGAGAGATCACTGCCTCCCTTGGCTTGATTTCATTTATAGGATTTTAATATAATTTCTTTTTATACAGGTATGTACCTTTATCTATCTGCTCTTTGTTGGATCAGCTAATTAATAGAATAGGTTGCACGATCATATATTATCGTAAATTGTAAATCGTAAATGTAAACATCTGTTGGTAATTAATAAATCATGATTCGTTGCGAGAGTGTGAGTGAAAGAGTAAGTTACATAATCATATTTTTTATCATGTTACAAAATATCATAAAATGTTACTTTTAAATGTTGTGACATTACATCGCGTGGGTAACATCGTTCTTATAAAAGTGTATATTATCTTTATGTTTGTTTTATATTTATCTGTTATAAATACTGCAACACGTGTGTTATTATAAAGATAAATCTTTATTTCATGTTTTTTTAACTCAAATTAGTTAGGCCATTTGCTGTCACTGACTCCCTCGGCTT
>JAULCD010563595.1:0-14216 GCA_032361085.1 Calliostoma canaliculatum | reverse complement strand
CCCAGCATCGAGTCGGAAGGGATTTTTGAGGCTTTATCCCATCAGGAAATTACGGCAAATGGTGGCTATTGTTGGTATACAATTGCCCGAGGCTGTGTCTGCATTAACACAACCCCTCCAGCTCTCTCTGCATCCCAAATCAGAGGCTCCGCGAGATAGGATGAACCTCACTTTACGAGATTTTAAAAGGACGAGTTAATATTTAATAAAGTTCCCTTGGGGTTTTCTGTACGCGTAAAATAGAGATAATTTTTCAGCAAATGTCACTATTCGCATTCCAGCACAAATATTCCCAACAGAAGCCAGATAATTTCTTGGAGAAGACCTGAAATAGCCGTTTTTTAATCATTAATTGAATTTCTATCCAATTTTCACCTGAATTATTTCTTGGCCAAATGACTGGCCTATGTTGTGCACACTTTTCCTGTTCTAAAACCAGATAATCTGAATAAAACTAGCTTTTTGTTGGATTTTCACATCTACTTTCCCCCCAGACCCTACAATTAGTTTGGATTTGTGCTTTATAATCATTAACCCTTCAAGTGCTGGATGTAACTTTTCTTTGATTTAGTGTTCAAGTTATAACTGGGACAGATTCAAAAAATTATCCTGTGGTAATTTGTTTAAAAGAGCTCCTACAGGAGCTCTTTTAAACAAATAACCACAGGATAGGTTTTAAACAGCCTGTTTCAGTTGGGAGTTTGAAGGACTAAAATGAGCAAATATTGTGCTCAGCAGTTTAAGGGTTAAGGGTTAAAATCAAGTGATGAACAGGAGCTCTTTTAAACAAATAACCACAGGATAGGTTTTAAACAGCACAAGATTGACAGTTTTAAATTCCACTTCACTAAATTCTGCACTTTTAAACAATATATAATTTATGAAAGTAAACATTAAAAAGACACTATAGAAGAAATAAATTGATTTGTATTTTTGGTTTAACTGTTATTTGATCTGTGATATAAACATTAGGATACCCGACAGCAGGATTTTCACGATACTATTTGCCAAAGTTCTTTCTTACTATCAGACATGGCAATATTTGCCAAAGTTCTTTCTTACCACTAGACATAAGCACTGTCGAATTATCTGGATTTTTTCTGTAATATATTGGGTCAAATACCAGGATGTAGGTCATTTTGTGTTGTAGTGTCGCCAAAACACAATCCCATGCTGTGAATCGTGAAAACACAATCCCATGCTGTGAATAGTCATTACTGAGTAGAAGTGGAGACAGGCTTGCGTTTTTTTCAATCGACACATTGCAGTTAATATTGAAAATCTCCCCATGATCTTACCGGGATTAGCTATATATGGCACGCACCATTGCGTCCTGGTATTGATAAATATACCCCACTGTCAATAAGAACATTCAGGTGGGATTGTAAACATTTACAAAAATAACGTCCGAGTTATTCAGCCAGAAATAGAATAACTTGATTGATTATTGGACTACAGGGCCCCATTCTGCAAAATGATCGTAAGGCTAGTATGTCTTAACTTTCATCTTAGCGTTCTAACATTTACAAAAATAATGTCTGAATTATTCGCCCAGACATAAAATAACTTGATGGATGATTGGACTACAGGACCCCATTCTGCAAAATGATCGTAAGGCTAGGATGTTTTAACTTTAATCTTAGCGCTCTCGTAACGAGAGCGCTAAGATGAAAGTTAAGACATCTTAGTTTTATGAGAGTTTTGTTGAACAAGACCTTGCACTTTCTCTTGCTTTCCTTGGGTGTTGGTTCAATGGGAGTTTACAACGGTCAAGGCCAATATTTAGATCGATCATAGCTTAAGATGGCTTTGTTAAATGGAACCCAACCCTGAAGCTATGAATTTTATTTACTTAACTATTCTAACTGTTAACAAGGGAGGTTGCTATGTCAGAATTAATTCACCCGAAAACAAAAGCACTTTATTGATTATTGATTTAATTTATTAATTTATGTACCTAACTGTGTCACAATTAAACAAAGAAGAAGATTCTTTGAATGTACAGCTTATTTGTGACAAAGCATGCTTTAACTTGTTTATCACAAAAAGTACACCCTCCCCATCAATGTAAACATTTACAGATATAGCGTCTGAATTATTTGCCAGAAAACAAATTTACCTCATTGATTATTGATTTAATTTATTAATATATTTTCTTAAGGCCAAAAATAAAAAAAATTGTGGTTCTGATTACCCGACCTTGCTTAAAATATAGGTGCCGACCCTAACCTTTTTATTAGCTAAATGACAAAAATAACATATCATTTACTGAAGCTGAAAACCTGTTTTATCTTATTAACCCTAAAAGTGCTTAGCACAACATTTGGTCATTTTAGTCTTCAAATTCCAGCTGATACAGGCTGTTGAAAACCTATATCCTGTGGTAATTTGTTTAAAAGAGCTCAAGCAGGAGCTCTTTTAAACAAATTATCACAGGATATAGATTTTCAACAGCACAAGGTGGTTACAGTTGTAAGATTGGCTGAAATCCACTTAGGAGTTTAAGGGTTAAACTTTGATATCAGGAAAAAAATTTAAAAATAAAATTCCCGACCGACCTATCCTAAATTTTAAAGACATGTAATCGGAACCACAACATTTATTTTTTTTGGCCTAACTGTGTCTCCATTGAACAAATAAGGTGGTTCTTTGGGTGTATAACTTCTTTGTGACAAAGCATGCTACAACTGGTTTGTCACAAAAGGTACACCCTTCGATCAATGTAAACATTTTCAGAAATATTGTCTGAATTATTTGCCAGAAAACAAAATGACTTCATTTATTATTTATTAAACTCTGACGATAAATTTGATTTACTTAACTATTGTCATTGAACAAAGAAGATGGTTCTTTGAACGTACTTCTTTTATAAGATAAATATTTTGGATTGCAATTTCGTTTATTGTAAACACGATGTTTCTAGGCTGTAATTCCCTTTGTCAAATGACAAAGGAGCAAAGAAAAACAGAGGTACTTGTTCGTAAAAGCGATCTTAGGCCATGTTGATTGTAAGTGCTAAAATATACATTCGCTTACAACTGATATAGCGCAGAGATTGCTTTGGAACCGGTGTCATTCAGCATCAGTTCCAAATCGAATTCTGCGCTATGACAGTTGTAAGCCTATGATAAGAAACAACTCCATGGGACAGTGTTTCAAAAATCGATCATTTAACCTAAGAACGGGGCACAGAAATATTTACAATTAAAGAAATTGCAATCCAAATTATTTTATCTTATAATAAACACCATCTTCTAAAATCCCATAAAGAATTTTACAACTATTTTGCACCGTGAATGTTCCAACATGTATTTTTCACAATGAATGCCACAATGCTGTTTATCTCCCTTCATTACATCACCAACTTATAATTGCCACTTAAAGAAATAGAATCACTATAACCAGTGTGTTACCAAATCATGACTGTTTTATACATGTTCACACTTGATAACACATAACTGATGTAATCACTTTTCACAGTTAATGAATATTAAAACCTCAATGCTATGTATGATTCAGAATGTGTTTTTCATTTATTTAAATCAAAAATTGATTAAAGTACCTGTCCAATCTGTTTAGGTCTTGTTCATCATCAATTGTATCTCGACACACCTGTTACCAGTTCAGTGTTGTATTTTAGTTGATTGTTGTTACTTAACGTTTTAAGCGCTGACAGAATCATTTGTCAGTGTTCAAACTCAATTGAAAATAGGCTGTTGTAAACTTATCCTGTGGTAATTTGTTTTAAAGAGCTCCTAAAGGAGCTCTTTTAAACAAATTGCTGCAGGATAAGTTTTCAACAGCCCACTTTTCACAGTGTGGTCATGTTTTTAAGTCTCCCAAAAAGTATTTTAGAGCTGCAAGGGCTAATTAGTTATTAAAATATTTTGTAAATAAATCAAATAAATATTTTTTTATTTTATAGAAATAGAACATGATAACAGCTGTCTGTCATGCAAATTAGAAGTTTATGTACAATTCCCTGTTGTAAGAATTTTGTTCTATGTTTTTCATTTTTCTTAAAGATTTTTTTCCAGTGACATCAAAAATTGTAACAAAAGAAAAAATAGTTTAACTTTCTTCCTTTTAATTTTTTCACAATAATAAAAAATTAAAGTTTTTGAGACTCGAAAAAATACGTTAAATTTAGTTGTGATGTTTTTTTTATTTTAAGGTGAACTTGAAATTAAAATTAACCTCTAATTTTTACTTCAGTTACCTACAACAGCAAAATTTTTTTTTTTAGACTTTTGTTTTTTTCCTGCTCACTTTAACTAAACTTTCCATAAAATGAGAAAAATTATTAAAAAGGTTAAATATATTAAACGTAAATGAAGAAAACAATAACATTAACATTTGACGCATTCACAACAAAGTAACTGAAATGTTTCATCTGTTGTCGATACTGAAGGCTTTGTGATCAATAAGTTGTTTAAGACTTAATCATAGGCAATTTGATGTTGCTAAATGTCCATAAAGAAGATTAGGTAGGAAGCTTGTGTACTCGCTGAATGGTTTATCACACTTTTATTTGTTGACTTTTAAATCTCATATATCTTTACAAGATTTACTGAAGCACAAGATAATTAAATCGTATTAATTACGCACAAATTGATTTTGTTAGTAAAGATCAGTCAGTAATTGAATCCAAGAGACTGGTTTTCTCTTTATGTGTTCAATAGGACAAGCGTGTTAACCCAGAAGTGCTAAATCAGTGGGATTTCGAACACTGTCCACCTTGGGTTGTTGAAAACCTATCCTGTGATAATTTGTTTAAAAGAGCTCCTTTAGGAGCTCTTTTAAACAAATTACAACAGGATAGATTTTCAACAGCTCTTTCAGGGTTATTGTTCAATATTGAATTTAACAAATGTGCCAGTGTATGGGTTAATGGCACCTGAACTAAATACACAGAAAGGTGGGCTGTAATATGAGTAAAATGTCAACATAAACTTTATATGTGCAAATAGATAAAAATGCAATATAAAATCAGCCTCAGTGTCAATGATAACAATTGTTTTCGATTTAATTTTTGTTTTTAATTTATTTTTTTGTTTTAATTTTTAAGAGTAAGCAAATGATGCGCTTAGCTCTTTGGGAGTTAACAGTCGTATTGAATAGGCCATAACTGTGATGTTTAGTAAATGCGCAGATGAGAATCAATATAGGCTGTGGCTGATGGGTTGAATAAAGGTGCCGCTAAGATAAGACTGAGGCTGAACCGCTTCCACACTCCACTCGGGAGAGATTTATGTCAGATATAACACTCACACACATCTCAAACAGGCTATCTTGGGCAAATTCCACAGTCGATGTCATAAATGGAATCTATTATTATCTGACGACAAAACATCATGTGACTCCTGCTTTCTTGGTTGGTCTCTCGTTCCTCAATACCTGGTTGGTGACAAGGTGAGATGATTCATTAGGTGAAAGTACCACGGGCTCCTCTTTTGTTTCTGCGTATATCCACCCGGAACCGCTTGCAAGGGGCACCTGCTGTGTTAGCTGACCTCGTTTCATTGGCCTATGAAACACATTGACGCAAATATTTGTCTGCTCACCGGGCCTATTATCAAACCTCGGACCTGTCAACCAGGCTTTGAATGGAAGGCAAGGTGGACAGCCTGATCTCGTTATAGACTTTGTCTCGTTGCTTCAGGGGGGACAGCAATTGCTGGAACAGCACGCGGGAGAATAGTGCTTGTGAAAAAAGCGTGAAGCTGGGAGAGCGTGGCAGTGTTGACATTCAGGATACAGGCAGAGTTGAAGGCAGAGGCCCTCTCAGTGACTGACCTTTCTGTGAGAGTTTGATCACGGTCTGACTAGCTGTAATAGCAACAGGCTGAAGCAATTGCCGGCACAGCCAGTCTGCCAGCTGTCTATAGGTCTCCGTCACACGGATAGGTCAAATCTTCATTGTGAGCCAGTACTCACTCTATCTCACTCACACACACACTCTCTCGTGGTGAGACCTAGTGTCCCTGGACACATGTATGTAATCCAAGGTTGACCCACTATGTACCTATGCTATTACAATTACGGATTGCCCCACACTGCTGTGTCACCCACCGCTCTGCAGACCACCCCAACACTTTCGCCCGCCGCTGCCGCCGGTGTCCCTCAAGCCACACCCGCCCCTACCCCTGCTGACATCTTCCTGCCGGTCACCGCCGCTCAACAGACTCTCATCTCCAGCCCTTTATCAGTGTCCAGAAAGGTAGGTGCTTCCTTCCATCTCACCCATAACAGAGATAATTTTCCGCGGATCCGCAGATTTTCGTGGATTTATGATCGGTGATTGATTTTGTAATTGGTTTTATGTTAAATTTGAAACATTTCTTGGACACCTGACTAATTTCTGCCATTGTCATGTTGTGTATTCAGTCCACTGTCGATATATACGGCTTTCATTATCTGTCATGCTCATCCTACCTGCAATTGTCATGTTGTGTGTTCAGTCCATTGTGGACAGAGACTGCTATCATCAGTGTTGTTCATGGCTAACATATGTCGTGTGTTTACTAGGTAAGACTTATGTATATATGTATACAAGGGGTTGTGCAACACCTGCCATTGAAGAAAATGGTTCAAACCATCTGTTGATCTGGCGGCAGATGTGTAATCGGATTTAAGCTCGCTTGTCTCACACCGACTAGTTCGTGATTTAACTCAATTGTTTCAACTAATTGATGGATTTGACATTTTCGGTAGCCGTAACTCCTGGCTTGTGATGAATGGAGGCTAGATGGAGCCCAGGCTAAATACAGGATGTGAAGTCCACGTGCTCTCCACAAAGGAGGGACCAGAGTCCCCTTTGTTAACCCTTTGGGGTCAGTGGAACATGAAACTGATCCCATGTCGAAAAACCTATCCTGTGGTAATTTGTTTCAAAGAGTTCCTTTAGGAAGCTTTAGGAGCTCTTTGAAACAAATTATCACAGAACAGGTTTAATAACAGGATTGAGGTTCAGCACTACAAGATACAAATGTGTTTAGCATTTTAGGGGTTAATGGAGCATGAATGGTTCACAAGTCTTGTTTCCTTTGCAATCTTAACCCTTGGTTTACCAATTACTATGGGGAAGTTTGCCCAGATGCTCGGTAAACTTACGATAAAGGCAAATGATCTGCGGTTGTTGTTGGCAACAGAAAACGGGTTTGGCGATTTGACCTGATGTTTATTACCTTTGTGTGAAAGGGAACCCACAATCGAGCAATAAAAGCAACTCTGAAAGCTGTTGTAAATCAACGAACCCAGCCCAATCTCCACCTACATTTCCACTGAGCTGGGACGAAAATATGTCGTAAATTCACCGATCGAGCGTTATCGTGATTTGGGTTTGGGCAGTAGATTTATACCCGTCATAAATGTTGACTGCGAGTGTATTGTCCCTTATCTATTCGCTTGGCCCAGATCTCATCTTACATTCTCCTCTATTGACAAGACAAATATTGCATAACTGGGCAAGGGTGGATGTTGTGTAAAATAAGTAGTGACATGGGCATGCTCAGTCAGAGAAGGAAATGTATCCTGGGAGTAATTTTAGAAAAGATTTTGTGCTGGTTTTGATCTACCCCCTACACAGCTATCTTTGTGAATAACATAAATCCTGGTTAGAAGGAAGGGAAGGTAATTGGATTAATTTTCTTTCAACAGGCCTGGTGTGATTTGCATAATTCTCAGCATGGTCTTTGTGAAAACTGTTAGACTTAACCCTTAAAGTACCAAATGATACATTTGTCAATTTAAAACAAATTCAAATGTAAATAAGCTTGTAAAAACGTATCCTGTGGAAATTTGTTTAAAAGAGCTCCTAAAGGAGTTCTTTTAAACAAAATACCACGTGATAGGTTTTGAACAGCACAAGGTGATAAGTTTCAAGTTCTTCTAACTCTAATTTAGAAGGGGTTAAACTCAATAAAATACAAAGATTAGAATAAATTTTGTTTGATTGATTTGTCACAAAAGAGTTATCGTGAATTTACTTCTCAGTCAGGTATGGAAATTATTTGGAGCAAGCTACTCACTTAAAAAAAGTTCAATTTAAAACACATTCTTTTTGAAACTCAATTTAAATTTAAAGTAATCATTTAATGTTTGGGTTACCTTTTTTAAGCTAATAAACTCAATAAACCCCCAAAATACCTTAAAAGTATTGATTGGCTTATTTTCGTAAAAAAAAATTTCCCATTTCACATGAAACAACTTGTAGAATAGCTAAAAGGAAACATTCGCTTCTGTTGTTGAAGACCTTTCACATGGAAGTAGAAATTACATAAGTACCTATAAGAGTTGGGAGCATTAGTTTTGGAGTCTCTTCTTTCTTTACAATTGAAATTCAGAATTTATGGCCACAGGGTGTGTTTTTCGAAGTGATTAAAGCGTGTTGAATGCTTGTCTTGGGAACTCCTTACAAAGTAATACAAATGTGTCATCGAAATCGGTTGGCGCGCTGTGCACCGCATTAAGGCCCTGGGGCAAAGATCACGTCAAGTTTGTGTTGATGTAGGAAGGTAAAAGCCAATGCATGTTTAAACTGTTAATTAGCAGGCAAACTTTAACAACCAGCCCGTCCGAATTGTTTATTTCTGACGGTCTGTGTCCGATAAGAAGCATTAAAAATGTTTACTTTATTTTCTGGATTTGTGAGCTGTTTAGTAAGTCAATATTTTGCAGTGTTTTTTAAAGGTGGGAACTACAGCATTATGACCATCTGTATCTTCTGGGAATATAATGGCTTGTACCCCCCATTGTGGTTACATTATATAATGGGATAGAGGCAGCAGGTGGTAGGTAGAATGTAGGCTGGTCACCTGCTTGGGACGACCTCTGTCAGCAAAACAAAGGGGGATGTTTGGTTCATTGGCTACAGTATAAAATTATCACATTAAGTCGGCATGTTGTGTAACCAGCTATAACGACATGCAACAGGGACTAATTATGCAACATGTGATTATGTAGTGGGAACAAACAGGGAGATCTTCTTTGGCCAGTCCACTTTATGTTTACCTTCTGCGTGATAAATTTGGGTTAGTATAGTAAACTGTGACCTCATTGTGCTGCTGAAAGCCCACCTGTGGTAATTTGTTTAAAAGAGCTCCTTTAGGAGCTCTTTAAAACAAATTTCCACAAATAGGTTTTCAACATGTTTTATTGGAGCTTGAATATTGAAATGAATAAATGTTTCGATTGGCATGCTCAGGATTATCATCCGAAATTATTTGTGTGTTGTTTAATTATCAAAGTCATATTCATTGTAAAAGATTGTGTTTTATTTCATCTTGAAATAGTATTGAGATTTTGGGAAGCTTAATTGACATACTAAGTGATAATTGAAGTTTCCAATTTCCAAGTTTTTATTTTTCAAAGAAAAAGACTACTTGATCTAGTCGATCTATTGTATGAAGGTAAAGAAAGCTTGTTATAATTGATATATTGACAAGCACCGACAAATGTATTTTTTCTCTTTTGTTGTGGAGGAAAAGACATTTTGTGTCCCTGATAATGTGTAAAATGTAAAAAAAACCCTCTAGACCATATGTCAACCCCCTGATGTTGATGATAAACACTTCCCCCCCACCCATCTCCTATCAACATACAAAACCCCTCATTTGAAAACAACTTTTCCCTAATGTGAGAAAGAGAGACGTTTTTGAAAGCGATATGGCTGAATGCAAAGAAATCATTTTACGCTTCAAGGTTTTTACTTGAGGACGGATTCTAACCACTCGGGTCTGCTTCCAATAAAAACATGGTAGCTGAAGCGGGCAAATATGCAGAGCACAAATATGTTTGTTAATTGCTAAACTTGTGCTTCTGTAGGGTGGAGACGGCAGTACAGGCGAGTGACACCGCCTGTCATGCCCCAGACCCTTGCGTTAATTGCTTTGCTTCTGTCTGCCTCACAAAACAACAGCTGCTTGGGAAATAACCAACACTCATATCAGTTAGGATAAAAAGGATGTCTAATTTTTTAATATTTATTTAATCTTGACAGTTTTTTTCCCCATGTCATGGAGATAAAGTGTGTCAAATACACTGCAAAAATATATTAAATTTTGTTTTATTAAATCCAAATATGACACGAAGCATGCATTGGACTCGTATTGGAAAGGATGAAAAAAACAAAACCTGATTTTTAATTTTTTTCCAAATATTTATTTAATCTTGACAATAATTTTTTTATTTCACAGAACAGGAGTGTGCTAATCACACTGCTAAAGTACATTCAGTCCTCTTTTATTAAATCTACACAACGTGTTGTTAAGCATGCATATGTAATTCTTAATTGTGGAGACATATTGATATAGTAGGTTCAGTCTTAAGGTTTTTTGTTGGAAAAATCGATGCATAATATACAATTACTTATAAAAATGAATACAATTATTGATAAATTTACTGATGCTATGGTATCTAAATATATGCTTTGATATTTACACAGTTAAAAATCAATGCTTCAAACATATCCATATGCCTTAACTCCAAAGTGCTTAGAGCAACATATTTCTACCTGAATAAGCTTTTAAAAACCTATTCTGTGGTAAGTTGTTTAAAAGAGCTTCTTCAGGATAGTTTTTAACAGCAGAAGGTGGTCACAATTTCTCCTCACCCCGATCCAGTACTTTAAGAGTTTATATTTCAAGTATTGGCAAGTAACAGCATGCTTACGAGGTTTCAAAATACAACAATTTTTAAATGGGAAGTTTACATGAACACCAGTGGGGATTATTACTGGGTGGGAGAGAATAGACAGGGTGATATGTTGTCGTATTTACCCGTAACTAAAGGGATATTACATTCACTTAGAATTTATGACCGAGAGATAAGAATTCTCAAGTGTTCTTTAACATTCAAAGCTATTAATGTCAGTGATTTTAAATTATTTTTATTACCCTTCTTTGTAGGATCTTACTTGAACGTGTGATAAAGTTAAACGTCTTTTGAGAACATTTTATATCTGAAATATTGTTTAGGAACAGTAGGAATTAAAATTTTATTAAATAGGTTTTATTTGGTATCTTGGTGCTAATAACATATATGTATCTCAATATACACTTTTGATATATATCTTGGTAGCTACTGTTTCAATGTATGTCCCAAACAACATACTAAATATTTATCTTGGTAAATACATATGAAGAATATATTCAATAACGACTTACTTATTATACATTTCAATATTTCCTTACTTTTTATTTCGCTGATAACTATTGCAATATCCATCTCACTAAGAACCGACTCAATCTTCGTTTTATAGCATGCATGGCTGTTGCAAAAATATTCAAACTTAATTTTCTCATGATGATTAATTGGGTATTTTCAGCAAGGAGCAGCTAATCTTGTGGAATACCCTGACTTAAGTTGTTATGACGTCCAAACAAGAATCACATGTGCGGTGTACTGTTCTGAAGTGCAGGCATGTCATGTATCGTAAGCACCAGGTACACTGCCGTCATGAGCCGAGGTCGACTGATTGCCAGAAATGTGCAGCTCGTATACCCCAGCTTGTCCTGATTATACCATTCTGTGGGGAACCATGGCACCAATGGTTCGTCTTGCACAGACTTCTGCCAATACACATGTCAAAAATCGTTGTAAATTGTGCACTTTCCGAAGAAAAACAAGTTTTTCTTTGGAAAGTGCACAATTTACAACAATTTTTGGCATTTGTAAAACATTGGCTTAGTGACGTGAAGTTATGACCCCGTATTTCATAAGGTCTGGGACTAGTTATTATATGCTGTGGGATACCATGGCACCCATTTCTGATCAAGGCTTCTTGCCTGTTTGTGCGATCTTTGCGTTTTGAATAACTACCTTCTCGCGTCAGACCATTTCATCCACCTTTGCACCTACTGCCAGCTTTGAATTAAGATTTCCCATCCAATCTTTTTGATATGAAAAACTACCTCTTAAAACGTGACTTCTTCACACACATGTTTGCACCCAGTTTCAGCTCATTCAGCTTTCAGCTCATTTCTTACCCACCCAGTCTTTGCAAAATGAAAAACTACCCCCTTATATGTGACTAATTCACCCATTTTTGAATCCCTACTGCTTCTCATCAAGGCTTTAGTGATGCAATTTTTGCCTCATGAATAACTGCCTCTTTATGTTGGATGTTTTCATTCATCTTCTATCCAACACCATCACAGCCATTCTCCGTCACCTACATCATATTCATGAGCCATTTGTCAGTCTGTCTCAGCCTTCACTGAATCATCGGGTTTCCGCAACAAATTACATCTATTTGGTGTTTCTCGTTTATTATACATAATGACCAAAACCACATTGAATCACACAACACATTACCATACATCGAGGTCAATTGGTACTCGGTATTCACTTTTTAATTTTAAAATGACATTTAACGCTTTGTATTTCAAGCCCTACTTTTGTTAATTTCATTGCCAAAATTCAAACATAAACTGTGACCTTCTTGTGCTGTGGAAAGCCTATTCTGTGGTAATTTGTTTAAAAGAGCTCCTAAAGGAGCTCTTTTAAACAAATTGCCACAGGATAGGTTTTCAACAGCATAAGTAAGCTTCCATTTTAAGTCCTAACCCCAAGCTTATTAGCTCTGTAAGAGTTTTACTCTGATACATTATCTCCTAAATGTGTTTTGAAATCTTGTGCACTTGGCAACATACAACAACGTAACCAATTGGTAGTTTATTATCTCTGATGATACTTCGCTGATTTGAATTTTTGTGTCCTAAACGCGATGAATGTAGGTTCTTGCTTTTTTTTAATTTAAATTTTTGTTTGTCTAAACTAACTGAAACCCAAAACTTTAAAGAAAAAAGCCCCCCATTAGTAATGAGACAACTTTTAACATTTAACAAATGGCTCTTAGCTGCGTAGTTTCAAATTTTATCCCCTCGTTGAACAATATGTCATACTGGTTTCCTGGGTAATCTGCCCTTTATTCCTGCAGTGTCAAGTTTGCCTCGTTCTCATTGGTTCAGCCGGAATAACAAGCAACAGTTACTGGAGCTTGTTAATGAGGAAGGGTTCAGACGATTAACTGAAAGTTCAGTCTCTTAATTCAAGCTTAGTGTTCAAGCAGAGACAGCCAATGGCATTGAGCTCGGGTTAACCCTAAAAGTGCCGGATTACTGTTTTTGCAACTTAAAACTGACTACCTGATGCTGTTGAAAAACTTTAACCTTTAAAGTACGGAATTGATTGAACTAGGGCCCCGTTCCTCAAAACGATCTTAGGAAAAGTTGATCGTAAGTGCTAAAATATAACATTGACTTGCGACTGTCATAATGCAGAGATCGCTTTGGAACCGGTGCCATTTGGCCCCGGTTCCAAATCAATTTATGCGCTACGACAGTCGTAAGCCTATGATAAGAAACAACTCCACAAGACATTGTTTTAAAAATCACTTATGATCAACTTAGCCAAAGTTTGCTTTGAGGAACGGGGCCCTGGTCTTCCAACTGTGAACTACTGACTACCCTGTGCTGTTTAAATAAATCCTAGGGTAGAAGAGCTTCTTTAGATGGAGGATTACATTGTTGAAAACGACTTTAAACCCTAACTAACTCGCTTAAACATTTCAACACATGGTTTGAAAAATAAAACCAATTTAGAAGTTTTTGAACTTTTTTTTGTAAAGGGATTGGTGTCATGGGTATTTGTCATTTTTCACCCAATTTCAGTTTTAATGAGATAAAATTGTTTTTGAACTGTTCACATTATTACATCAGTTGAAAGAATAGCATGTAAGTTTATCTTTGATCTTTGTTTTTTTCTTTCTCATTTCAGTGGTATTGCTGACAAATGTTTGATCGTAATGGGTTCTATCAAGTTTCATAGTCGGACATTATTCACCCTTTCAAACATTAAGTGTTACTCTTGTGGCCCCTGTGGCATTCTATGTTGATTTTAATGTTTTTTTATTTTTCCATATTGTTTTATTTCCACAAGGTTGTTGGTTGCAAGGACTACTAAATTCCAGAAAGTGCTTCAAGAAACTCTGTTGCCATTGTTACAAGTTATACTAAAATTATCAGCCCTTCAGTTGAAAATATATTACTTCATTGGATTGCAAAAATAACAAATTTAAACTTTTTGATATTCTTCAGGAGCATTTAGAAGTTTGTTTTCAAGTATATGACAATGACTATTAGAGGTGCAACGATACACTTATGCCACGATACGATACGTATCTCGATACACAGAACACGATACGATACATATCT
>JAULCD010563484.1:0-14223 GCA_032361085.1 Calliostoma canaliculatum | reverse complement strand
ATAACATCTTTAAAGGTTATATAGAAATAGAATAGTTACACATATTAAACAAATAGTTTTAGCAAGTATTTAATTATCTAAGTTAAAGTTACCTATTTAAAGTTATAAGTTTCTAAAATAACTAACATTGCAGTCAAACTGTCCATGTCTTGTCCAGTGCAGATTAGGAGGCAGTGTGATTAAAGTGTGTGCAATAGCTTAGAAAGAAACGTGAAGTTATGTCAGACAATCAGCAAGGGAGCTGAAAGTATGAGACTATTGTAAAATAAGCGTGAGCAGCCCGTGACGCTTGAGTGGCTCACAAGCCAGGTGTGACCCACTCAGGTGAAATACACACCCGACATGATGGCAGGTTAAAACATAAACTAGATTAAAAACTAAACTAAATATTTACAATTTATGTATTTACACCCTGCTACATAAACATGCCTTTTCTGTGTAAATGTAAAAAAAATAGACATAATTGTACTTAAATTGTGCAGTATGACTTGAGTTAGTGTTTCATGTATTCACACTTTGTTTGGCTTTTTTATGCCACATACCTAGTTTTCGACAAGCTTCGATCTACAAAGTCATGCAATTGGCATCGCACCAGTTTTCATGGAAGATAGAGGGCAGACCTACTGTTTTCAAAAAAGTAAATCAACATAAAATTGAAAACTCTTTGTTTTAAATGTTAAATTCAATGTGCAGTTCGAGACCATAGATGTCCCTATATTTAAATCAACAGGTTACCACAAAAGTGGCCGGTGTGTAACTATGCAAGGTAATGTAGGACATTGAACTTGCAGGGAAAAGCAATAATGAAACTTGCATGTTATTTCTGTTGTACTTTTTTCAGATCTTTAGATGGAACTGGGAACTTCAACTGGAGATGTGTTTTTCCATTTGAATACCTTCCAGCTGAACAAACTATGGTGGTTCGCAGAAAGGTAAGTTGCTTCAAGTGTTATGGATATCCAGAAGGAAATAAATTATAAAAGATGACAGTAAAAAAAGTATGCTAATAAATACACTAAAACTTATAAAGAAAATGTACCTTGTTGCTCGTACTTAACAGACAGTTCAACTTCTTGCTAAACTCTTATGAGCAAAGATCACTTAGCAGCTTTTGTTCTCCATAAATATATTTCGAAAGTGCACATGCACACCCTTTGCCATATGACTTATCAGCCATACTTGTCACAACATCTTTCTCAATCATCCAGTGCAAGCTTACATTGTGACTTTTACTTATTTCCTGCAAAGAATTTTTTTTAAATTGCATCAATACATACAAGAGCTTACTCCCCTATTGTAGGTAAACAAAAAAAACACACACCCTGGTCATAAGTTGCCTTCAAGTGTCACTTTGCTGTCGCTTCTGAGTGACATGGTCCTGTTTGGACAGTGTATGCTGCTTCTGCACGTGACTGCAAATGCACATGAATTTCGTGGAAGACCTGATGATCGTGCGAGAGATTGATACTGTGACTAATCTTGTCATCAAACCTATGATATATTGTTTCATGGTCATGCCGATGATTATAGTTACGATTGTTATGATAATCATTTCTTTTAATAGGCAGCATTTGTTGGACCTTAACGATCCTTATTGCCAGGATCATCATTATGATCATAAGCACTTTCATTGGCTTTGCACATTTCAAACGCCACCTGTTGCACCTGCCACCTCCTTTTTTGGTTACAATGTGTTGTCCTTGGTTCCTGTTCATGCAACCTCTACTCCTGCTTTATCCTCGGACATTGTCTTCATGCAACCTCTACTCCTGCTTTATCCTCGGACATTGTCTTCATGCAACCTCTACTCCTGCTTTATCCTCGGACTTTTCTCGCACTCAGCCAGCGCCATCTTTTAAGAAATACAAATTGGATATAGATGAGATTTTAGTATCTGTAATGCCTAACCAAGCTTTGCTAAAGTTTTGTTCCTCTATACGTACCCACTTCATTATATGGACTTTCGCAAGACAGTTTCTAAATATATTGAATGGGACCACTCTTTGACAAAACTTCCTCTCACCAGGTTGAAGATAAATTTGTGGCATCTCTGGATGGGGTAGCGCGGAACCAACTACTCCCTTCATTTACCTGCGAACTATCAACTTTGTGTCATGTCTCAACAAATACGAGTGAACTTGATACAATAAAACAGTGGTACATTCTCCCACGTCTATTTGACTGTGGATTCAAAACAACCTAGGAGAAAATATAGCTTGAGAATATTGGTTCTAATTCTAATTGCTACTGCTCATACTAAAATGTCACTATTGTTGCCTGTGGGGAATGGCATTACCGATTCCTATGTACAATTAAACTTACAGGCTGGTGTAAGATTTATGAACCTAATTCCTGAATGTTATTAGTTATGCTGTACATAATTGTGTAGTTTCCTTTTTTACTATTAATGGGTTTCACAAAAACATTGGATTCTAGTTTCAACTATGACTCGTCACCTTCAGAGGGACTTCCTAGAGTTTATTTGGTTGAGTGAGTTGACTTTGGTCCGTTCACCCCTCCATCCAGTTTTTAGAGTAAAAACGTCATTTGAATATCAAAACATACATCTTAGTTTTCACCCATCTTATCCTACTGTTCTCAGGCAGTTTATTACTTTCTAACTCCCGTTATAGCAACTGCTGGGAAAGCGTGACCTGGACTTGGAGGCAACATGTGTTTCTTTGCAACTGCCAGCATAATAAAAGTAGCATTGATCTAATTCATAATTAACATCGAAATCTTTTTAGTAAGATGTTATAAATTTACAAAAAACATACAGTTGCCACCATATCAAGTCACGTTTACTGCATACATGTGTCACTGTTATCGCAAAATTTATGTCACCGTTTCG
This sequence comes from Calliostoma canaliculatum, assembly GCA_032361085.1. NCBI lineage: Eukaryota > Metazoa > Mollusca > Gastropoda > Trochida > Calliostomatidae > Calliostoma > Calliostoma canaliculatum. Next base: position 11,372 of record JAULCD010563484.1, on the reverse strand, counting down.
TCTTTTTTGTCAAATATTCTCGGATTTAGTTAAAGGGGATATCGACCCAACGTTGTCGCTTCCAGAGTATAAAAACGAAGATTCAAAGTGTATTTAAGTTTATAAACACAAAATCAACAAGATACATAGGCTATTGTGTCTTTTGTTGAAAATGATATAATTTGAAAAATGCTATTTCATAGGGTGTTGCAGTCAGATTGTCCACCTGTTAGAACTGTAGCTGCAGAAACTACGCCTTAGGCTATTGGCTCAACTGATGGGACAAGCCTTATAGTTACAGTTTCTGCAGCTATTAGAACTGAAGTTGTGCTTTTTGACATGTTAATTTCTTTATTTACTTTAAAATCTGTTTGAAATCAACACATTTAGGGGCAGATGTAGGTTACAACATAATGGTTGAGTATATTTAAGTTTATATACACAAAATCAACAAATGCTGAAAATGATATCATATAAACATAGCATACTTGTGTTCAGGGTTTTCTGGCAACACAGCTATCTGGTTAAAAACAAAACAAACATTAATTTTAACATGACATATTCTGTTCCCAATGCTATATATATTCTAAAAACTGGTTTAACTGAAAATAAAATAAAAAGCCTCCTTCCCTCAACAATTTTTGTTAGAATAAAAAATAAAAATAAATACTGTCCTCCCGCATCATTTTTTTTTAAAAATGTGTTTGAAAACCAGGTTTTTTACTTTATGTGGCCTTTTTTGTCTTGATATAAGTACTAAAACAATTTTTTTACTCTTAAAAAACATGTTTTATTCATCTACAAAACGTACCATTTGCTTATGTTTATCAATGATTGATCTTGCCTTGAGGCTGCGAATCCTACCAAGTTGCCCACAATCCCACAGCAATTCCAGCCTTCTCCAGAGGTTCCCACGACAGATCTTGATTTTGATCTTGTCATCGTTGCAGTGGCCGATCCTGAGGGAAGGCTCGAGAGGGGTCTTGTTCTAGATGAACACAATCCAGATCTTGACAACGCCCTCGGAGGGATCTGTCCCCATCGCGATCTCGCTCCAGGCGCTGATCATGATCATATTGGGATCGAACTTGATCACGCTCTCAATCATGAAGGCTTAGCACAACAACTTCGTCTAGCAAGGCGATTTCGTCTGCGCCTGAGCCGACTCTGTTACAGTTCCCGTCTGTTGCAGAAATGATACAGGAATTCATGAAAACACTGTGACAGCCAGTTGTACAGATGAAGGATATGGGAACAAAGGTTCCCGATCCTTCAACCTCAGCCTCTGTAGCACTGTCTCCTACTGTTCCTTCGTCAGACCCGACTCCTGTCGGCAGTCTACAACGCCCTATTCGGAAGAGCTAGGTTGTCAGATTTATGGCCAACTTCTTCTCGCCTCCAGACAGTTCAGCTCCTCACACTCTCACCTTCGGCATCCTTCCACAAGCTAGTGGAAGTCATGGATACATTATCTGCTATCTCGTCAGCTATGTTAAGCCAAACCGCTGTTCAGGCAAGATATCCTCTTCATGATGTGCCTTACACTAAGGCCTTTCAGAAGGATCTCGATTGGGATGTTTTGCTACAAAGTGAGCTCATCAGTTACAAAGTCAACAACCGCAACATGGCTACCATGAATGGCATGGCAAACCACCAGCTCTTACCTCTGGGCATGTTGTTGCACTAACAAGACTGGGAACCTCTACCCTGGCTGATCTAGTCTGATTTCATGGAGGACAAACACTATTTGATAGCCATTTTATGCCAATATGGATAGATACATCAAAGATGCGATAGACCATACGAGGTACCTTTCCACACAGCTCACCTTGTGCCGTCAATAGGAATTCCTTTTGAACGAGAGTTTCCCGAAGCGACGCTCTCGCACTCTCCTTCAAACTTCTTGGTCGGTGCCTAAACTGTTCTCCCACCAGCTTTCCTCAGTGTTGTTCAAGGTTCATGCCGAGACCGAGAAACAGATTGTGATATCGTCTGTTAAACAGCGACCACTTCAAAAGGTGCCTCATCAGACTCAACAAATGTTCAAGCATCAAGTGGTGCAGAAGATTTTTTGTGACTCACAAGACTCTTCACTCTTCCTTTCAGAAGACCAAGTCGACCAGACAATTGCGTTGACAATTCCCGACCCCTAGGATTTACCGTTTCAGGATGTCCTTTAGGGCAAGTCGGTTGAAGCTTTTTGCCAGTGAGTGGCAGACGCTGAACGTTCCCTTCAATGGGGAACTCCTCTATGAAGGGTATGCCCCCAATCTGGTGACAGCACCACTAATGACCACAGACCTGGTTCGTTCGACCACTCCCATGGCCCTGCTGACGGGATGATCGACATTTTCGTCAGCAAGGCTGCTGTAGAATGTCTGGGTCTGTCCGTGACGACATCCGGATATTATTCTTCGGTGTTCTTAGTACCTAAGAAGGACTCTTTGAAAATTAGATTAATATCTAACCTCAAGGAGTTCAATGCCAGGTACCTGAAGCGTCCGGACTCGTTCACTACGCAGACTAGTTTGCCCAAACGACTTCCTGGTGAAGATAGATCTTCAGAATGCCTGCTTCATACTCCCATCTGTCAGGACTACCGGAAATATCGGTTTACTTACTGGGGTCTTCATTACCAGTAGGCGGTCCTGTCGTTTGGCATTTCCACAGCCCCGTTAATATTACACGGGTCATAAAACCAGTCGAGGAATGTCTTCATCGTCAAGCGATCAGGACTGTTTTCCATCTGGACAATGGGTTGCTGACACTCCAAAGCCTAACAGTCATATTGGCCCAGCTGGACACCACCCTATAACTCCTTCGCCGCCTAGGGTGGTTAGTTCACTCGAACAAGTCAGAATTGACTCCAGCCATGGATCACTAGTACATCGGCATCAGGATTCCGATGGAGCTGAACCTCCTTCAGGTCCCCGACGACCGTTGGGTAAAGTTCTTGCGTGACATACGTCTCTATTGCAGTCCCCATCAACAGTACTTTGATGGCAAGAAGTACTGGGAAGCTGGTGTCCACACAAGATCTACGTCTTCAAGGCCAGCTTCAGCTTCATCTACTTCAGAGATTCCCGAGACCACACCTACTTTAGCCGAAGGTGTTGGTTTACCGGACCAACTAAGACCATTTATCGAGACACAGCACTTGAATGTCTTAGGTGGCGTTTCATTGAGAGAGCCACCCTTCGACCTACATCTCTTCGTCGAAGTGTCAATGGAAGGATAGGGGGGAGGGGGGGGGGGGGCTTTTTCTCGCCCAAAAGGGCCCCGGCCCAGTGCTCTTTTGCATAGAAGCATCTCCACATAATTGTCCTCGAGGTTAAGGACATTTTGAGAGCAATATGAGGCTGGTCAGATTCACTCTGACAGTGCTGGTTGATGATGGCATCGTACAACACAACAGTGGAGTTTTTCTTCAACCGACAGGGGTCCACCTGATCATATCCTCTTCTGGATTGGACGTTCCAGTTTTTGCGCTCGTGGAAGTTTTACAGCTGGCCGCACAAGCTCACCACACTCCGGGCGCGAAAAACATGATAGCAGACTCGACTTTCACAGATAAAGCGGTTCCTAAGCGACAGGGCGTTCAGGTTCATAACCAAACACCTTGACCCTGTTTGCGACATACCTCAACAATCAGCTGCTAATATTCGTCTTACCGATCCCGGATCCTTGAGTGTGGAGGCATAAAGCTCTCACGATCTCGTGGGAGAACCTAGACGCTTACGCGTTTTTGCCGATGGTTCTCTTACTGAGGGTCCTCGAGAAGGTTCGACAGACCAAGGTCCTATCTTTGATTTTTGTTGCGCCCTATTGACCTGCAAGAATCTGGTTCCTAGATCTGCTGAAAATTGCAAGTCTCGAACCTCTTGAACTGCCTCTGTGGCCAGATCTGCTGCGTCATTCTCACATCGAGGGTCGACACCTGGGTATACGTAACTTCAAGCTTCATGCCTGGGTTTTCTTAAGGCTTTCTTGATACGCAAGGGATATTTCATCCAAGCTGCGAAAGAGGTGGCTGAATCCCAGCGGAAATAGACTTGAACGAGTTTCACTTCCTATGCAAAATCGAAGGGTTTTATGCTTTCTCAAGCCACTCCTCTACCAGTTGCAGATTATTTAATTCGATGATCAAGACACCTTAAGGGCTCTACTTTGATTTTGCTGCAATAGGTACTTAAGTTTCAAATCAGTCAGGAGGGTGTCTCACTCCCATCCTGAACTACTGAAACTACTACGCTCATTCAGAGCAGAGAATCAGAGCCACCGGTTTAGACCTCCAGCTTGGGATCTGAAACTGGTTCTTGACCACCTTACTAAAGCTGTGTATGAACACTCAAGACTGTCATTCTGGTGGCCCTAGCTACTGTATTTAGGGTCTTGGAAATCCACATTATCAACATTGAGCATGTCACCTTTGACAAGCGGGAACACGGAAATGCGCACTTGGAGTCACAATAGGACATTCTAGCTAAAAATCATCTGCCGGGTCAGCCTGACCGTCAGTTCCATCTCACCTCACTCTCCACCATATTTGAACCAGAAGACTTAGAGGACTTGTTTTGTTGCCCTGAGTGAAGGTATTAAGGTTTAATGCCGTTATGAATTTTTTTCGTTATCTTGCATGGGTAAAGTTTATTGCAGATGGAATTGTGATGCAGTGAGACCAATAGTTTCACAGCTGTCCATTCTGTCCTGACTTTATCTTGCACAGAGCCCCCTAGATTCCAAACCCTCATGGAACTAGATGACCTGAACTACTCCTGTATCATTTTGGACCTTCCCTTTGACATTTCATCAGATCTTGGTAAGAAAAGACATGTTTCAATGGAAACATGGTTTTATACCCACACTGATTTATACACAAGTGTTCCTTCACACTTCCCTTCAAACTCAAATTGTTCTGCTCCAAGAATCAAGATGGATATTCCAACATAAAAATTCAAGATGAAGAATCTCACTAGCTTCACCAGTTCTCTTGTTTTGAAAGTAAGGCTTATATATTTGCATAGTATTGTTTTGAAAGTAAGGCTTATATATTTGCATAGTATTGTTTTGAAAGTAAGGCTTTTTTATTTGCATAGTATTATTTTAAATGTAATGCTTATATATTTGCATAGTATTATTTGGAAAGTAAGGCTTTTATATTTGCATAGTATTATTTGGAAAGTAAGGCTTATATATTTGCATAGTATTGTTTTGAAAGTAAGGCTTATATATTTGCATAGTATTCCACTCGAGTTAGTGACATCATCTTGGACTGGAGTCATGTTTGAACAATTTAAATTGATTAATTTATAGCTTATTTAAAAAAAAATTAAGCACAGATATTTGAATTTAATTTTTTTTGTTTTTATAAACTTCAACAAGATTTATTCATAAATTGTCAAACCTAACAAATAATGTGTTGTTTGCACAGGAACACTTATAATGGGTTGTTTGTACAGGAACACTTATAATGGGTTGTTTGCACAGGAACACTTATAATGGGTTGTTTGCACAGGAACACTTATAATGGGTTTTTTGCACAGGAACACTTCTGGAGCCTTGATGAGACTGAGCTGAACTTGGCCCCGATACTCATGTGCCAGATCTGGGACAATGACAAGTTTTCTGCTGATGACTTTCTGGGTATGAATTGTACTTGGAACTAATTAGTGGGTACATGCTTATGTCTCAAAACATTTGATAAAATACATGCAAGTTAGTTCTTTAACTTGCATGTGTTTGTTCCATTTAAAAAGCTGGGAAAAGTTAGTGGCTATTAAGAAATTATTAAAAAATTGTTTTGTGTTAATGACAAATTGTACTTATACATTTTATTATGATTATTTCTTAAGTCACTGATTATTTCTTTATAAAACTTGGTATGAATTAATTACTAAATAGGCAAACTTGTAACTACCATGAAGTCGTATAGTGTGCTTAATACTCATGTATTATGCACATTCTATGCCTTTATTTAAGTATTTAAAGTATGTTTCATTACAAAGATTTACGTTTATCATTTAGCTGCTGGTTTTCTGAAAAAGACTTAGATCATTTGTTTCCAAGGTTATGTTTTGAAAATGATTATTATTTTAGAATCTTATTATTCAAATACTAATCTGGTGATTTGTGCCATTTATTTATCTTCAGCTAAAAGTGGAACTTTATTGATAATTAAGAGGTGGTAAATTCACAGCAGCTATTTGGCTAAATCTTTGTATGTGAAGTGACACTCACACTTTACATGAAAATTTTTTTAACCGGTATTTGCAGACATACTATATGCTTATAATTCTTAACTTTTACCATGTGTCTCACATATATATGTTTCAATGAATATGTAAAACTAGTGATTATGTATAATGTCTGATTCTCTCAGTGATTATATATAATGTCTGATTCTCTCAGTGATTATATATAATGTCTGATTCTCTCAGTGATTATGTATAATGTCTGATTCTCTCAGTGATTATATATAATGTCTGATTCTCTCAGTGATTATGTATAATGTCTGATTCTCTTAGTGATTATATGTAATGTCCGATTCTCTCAGTGATAATATATAATTTTTGATTCTCTCAGTGATAATATATAATTTTTGATTCTCTCAGTGATTATATAACGTCCGATTCTCCCAGTGATTATGTACAATGTCTGATTCTCTCAGTGATTATATATAATCACCGACAATTTCAGGAATTATATATAACCACTGAAAAATAGACTAGAATTTTAGACATATTTCCTGAAATCACTCCTTGTGTAGTTTGAAGTAAAACATAAGGAATTAGACTTTTGTATTAGGCAGGATAGTAACGTTTCTTTGCGGCAATGGTATCTTTTTTCCAATATTTCTTGGTTTTACATATTCAGTGTAACATATATACACGAGACAAAGGGTAAAGTTAGAATTATAAGCTTACTGTATGTCTGCAAATACTGGTTAAGACAACTTTTCATCTAAAGTGCAGGTGTGAAGGATTATAAATAATAACTAGTTTTACATAGTCACTGTAATATATATACGGGTCGAATTGCCTATGCCAGACTAGCAGGCATTTTGGGAGAGACACTTGTTGGCAAAGGCAAAATAAATTTAATTCCTGTAACTGCCACTCAGAATAAACTGTCCAAAACAACACTGCATGGTAAGGGTTAAGCTTTGACAACTGATAAAAAAATTGAAAGAATGACATTTATCAGTTATCTAATACCAAAAATTGACGATTGCATCAATAGAATCGGTCAAGCCAAGTTTGTCAGCAAGTTTGACCTATTGAAGGGCAATTGCCAAATTCTACTGACTGAGCGTGCCAAGAGGCTATCAGCTTTTGTGACACCAGATGGACTTTATCAATACAATGTGATGCTATTTGAAACAAGGAGTGCTCCAGCCACATTCCAGCGTCTCATCAATGACATTACAGCCAACTTGAGGGTGTTGAAGCCTATGTAGATGATGTCATCATTCATTCCATGAAGTGGGAAGAACACCTGAAGGGAATCTGTGCCTTCTTAGAGAAACTCACTGAAACCAAATTGACTATTAATTTACTGAAAAGTGAATTTGCACAGGCACATGTACAATTTTTAGGTAAATGTCATAGGCCGAGGTAAAGTTCAGCCCGTACAAGCGAAGGTGGAAGCTATTTCAAAATTCTAAGTTCCACATACTGAAAAGGAACTTATGAGATATCTGGGTATGGCTGGTTACTACCATAAATTTTATCAAAATTTTTCATGTGTGGTTACCCCTCGCACTAATTTGCTGGGTAAAAGGGTGAAATTTGTTTGGGACAGCAATTGTCAAGCTGCTTTTGAAAAAAAACTAACGCCATTCTCAAGAATTCTCCTGTTCTCCAAGCACCAAACTTAGAAAAATCTTTCAAATTAGCTGTAGACAGTGACATTGTTACAGGAAGATCCATCAGGCTTTGATAATCCTGTTTGTTCTTATTACGAAAATTTAACAAACATCAAAAAAAAATTAACCATTGAAAGAGAAACTCTTGCTCTATTGTTAGCTTTGGAACAGTTTGAAGTGTACTTTGGTACTACTTTGTTTTCTACACTGACCACAATCCACTGACCTTTCTTAATAAAATTAAAAACAAAAACCAAAGCCTTATACCCTGGAGCCTGCATGTCTTTGCAAGAATTTAATTTAGGCATTAAGTGTATCAAAGGCAAAGACATGGTTATTGCTCACTCATTGCCTCAGGTTGGCTGAGTGTGATCAATTTTGATTGCATACATGATAGTCAATTTGGGAATTGAACATAACATATTTCATCATTCACAATGTGTTTTCTGTTCAAAAGTCGGCACCTGATGATTGCTGCGCTGATGAAGATCACAGAACAGTGCCAAGAGGGTTTACACAACAAACAATGTACAGTTGTAGTTTTGATAGACTTGGAAGGTGCTTTTGATAAAGTATGGTGGGATCAAAAGTAATACTGAAGAAAAGAAACATGAAATTGCCAAGCAAGACGAATTAATCTTTCAACTTCACAGCAATTATCAATGATATTCCTCCATGGGAATAGGAAAAAACTAACATCAGAAAAACATTACCATGCAATGCTACCAACTCTTCTACTTCTACAGCTATCATTGGAATTAATGCATGAAATCTATAAAGACTGTTCAAAGATTTATACAGACGGTTCTCTTGAAACAGCAGCTGGAATAGCAGCAGCAGCAGGAATCTACACCCAAGAGTCATACCACGGCCCCCTTGTTCAATTTTGAAAGCTGAGCTCACGGCCATTAAAAGAGCCATACTGAAAATTCAATCTATAGAAGAAATTCCAACAAGGAGAAAATATGTAATCCTGACTGACTCTATGTCATCTCTTCAGTCTCTAACTGCCTACAATCCAACTGAATACTATCACCACTGTAAAGCTATCTTAGATCTCATCTCTAAAACACCAGCTAAAATTACACTTCAATGGGTACTAAGTCATGTTGGCATACTTGGAAATGATAAAGCAGACAATCTGGCAAAAATAGCCTAAAACAGTGGTCTCATCCTTGAGATGCTCCAACAAGAAATTGAGCAAAGACATACGGACAAACAGAAGGAAAGATGCAACAAATGGTCGTCAATATTACAATCTCCAAGAGAAACCCAACTCAGTCAGATACAAAAACATCAGCAGACATGATAAAGTACTATTATCAAGACTGAAGTTCTATCATTTTCCATGACAGATCTATATAAACCGATCATGGTCCCATGATGGCGGAGCAACAAAATCTCCCAATGAAGTGCTAAAAAAAACATCATCCAAGTAGGAAACCATTCATTTCCTGAGCCGAAAGAGATGTGCCACGACTGATTTCATGACCAATAGGAAGATAGATGATGCCATGTGGATGCTGTCGGAAATGAACTTCCTGGATTATACATAGATCGGGACGTACATATATATCATTAAAAAATGTAGGGGATATTTCATTTTGCGAGTATCTTTGTTTCAATTGGTTACAGTAAATAATCTTTAAAACCGAAATTGCATTTTTAATGGCTTTCAGTTTACATTTGTTAATTGTATAATGTTTGTTGGTTTCATGCTAAAGTCTGTTGTGTGTGGATTTCTGGGTTAACTTATTGTTTCATTTTGGGAATCAAAATGTAACACAGTGCAGAGTACCTGTGTGCTTTCTTTGTGGTTTGACAACCAATTCTCCGGCACAGTCTTGGTAGTGGGACAGTTTGTTGTTGTTGAAGGATGTGACTTGTTCTGTCAGTGCAAAGGTTTCAATTATAAGAGGACACTTACAGGCTATGTATATAAAAATCTCTAGTGGGATTTTGACAAACACACTCCAAATCTTTTAGAGTATTACCTTCACAAAGTCTTTCATTCATTTTGTTCAGGGACCCTTGAACTAAACCTGAATGCAATGCCAAAACCTGCCAAGAAAGCCTCATCTTGTACACTGAAGATGATCCCAGATGTTGACAATACTAATCCATTGAAGACGGTTTCTTTGTTCGAATGTCGTCGTGTGCGAGGATTCTGGCCATGCTACAGTGATGAAAGTGGAGAAAGGTTATTGACGGTAGGAGTGTACTGATGTAACATCTTTAACTGCTGAAAAATACTTTCAAGATAATATTTTACTTTTAGTGTTAACTAAGCAAAATTAAATATAAGTTAAATTAATAAGTAATCCATACATTATTAGTACTGTTAAACTTGTAAAATCTTTAAGTTGGCAATATGGGTCAGTCATACACTGATGTAGCTATAGAAACTAGCTGTCAATGTGTGATGTAGCTATAGAAACTAGCAGTGAATGTGTGATGTAGCTATAGAAACTAGCAGTGAATGTGTGATGTAGTTATAGAAACTAGCAGTGAATGTGTGATGTAGCTATAGAAACTAGCAGTGAATGTGTGATGTAGCTTAGGAACCATCAGTAGGTGTGAAATATAACTTAAGGGATCATCAGTGAGTTTTTGATGTTGCAAAACTACTACAGCAAGAATAATGCATAATGTTGCAGGGGAAGATTGAGATGGAAGTGGAGCTGGTAACAAGTGAAGAGGCAGAGGAGCGTCCAGCTGGCACTGGCCAGGAGGAACCAAATCAACATCCTAAACTTGATCCACCAAAGTAATTATTATTATTCTGCATTCTAATCCAAACAAAATAACAAAAATGTAGCTGCAAAGTTGGGCTTCACATATCATGTAAACAATGAGTGAAGAGAGGTATATGTACTTTTAATTCGTACTATTTGGGTCACGAAATATTCCAGATACTTATGTGTACACCTGACGGTGTGATAGTTTTAACCTAGGGCTAATTGAATATGAAAAAACTTTATGGATGATATTCAGTACCTACAACTTCTAAAATGCCTCTCAAACAATTTAGGGCTAATTGGAAGCTAGGGGCAATTTTGGTATTTCCAGCCAGGGCGGAGCAGAACAATTTTAAAAGAAGTAAGGTGTTTTCAGTGGCGCATCTAGCTTATTGCCAGGATGATTATCAATCGGTAAAAATGTCCAACCATTCTGTGCTGGTGGCTTTCGGAAAATTTCAGACTTTTTATCCTTTTTATTGTCTTTTACATGACGAATCTCGTATAAATTATGAATTATGTAAATGTATTTTTTTAAATACTAATTGCCGCTCATACATAGTTTGTAAGTTTTCTTGTATAAACTTACTTTTTAAATTTATAATTGATTTCTTAATTTTGGCAAAAGTTTCACACATACAACAGAAGATTAGGAGTGAGGGTTAACAAAGGGATTAACCGAGATGAAGGAGATTACCAGTGAAGGTTAATGGAGGATTAAGGGGGATAATGGGAGTGGTGAGTGAAGCCAGAGACAGGATTAATTAGTTGTGTACATTAAGGGGGGGGGG
>JAULCD010563373.1:0-14224 GCA_032361085.1 Calliostoma canaliculatum | reverse complement strand
TATGTGTTGTTAGTGTAATGAATTTATTTTTTTTACTTCAATAAAAACAAACAAAATAGTGTACTACAGTTAAAATAAACAAAACTACATGACTTGGTTGTCAACCTCTTTATTCCTATATTCACAATGTTTGAGGGCATATGCTTGCTCCTGCTTGATCCTTCACTTGGTGATGATGGAGCAAGCATATGCCCTGAAATGTCGTGAGCATATGAATAAAAGAGTTGACATCCATAAAGTCTTGTATTTTGCCTTACTACTTATAAACATTCTTCTGTGGATCAAAACAATAAGTACTCAATAATCTACAGATGCACACTCACCTGATCAGTCGGAAGTAGTTTGAAGTCTTCAGGAGGGTTAGCTATCACATAACGCTTTGATGAGGGGCTCTTGACGGACTCACTGGTGTCACGGAAACGGTAGAGCCCGATACACAGGATGCCGAAGTGTCGCAGGGCGTGTATAAACAGGTCCCCGTACTTGCCTCCCTCCTGAAGCACAACACACAGGTAATCAGGGCCTCGTTCGTCAAAGCGTTATTATTAGGCTAAGTTGATAGTAAGCAATGTTTGAAACAATGTCCATAATGGAGTTGTTTCTTATCACAGGCTTACGGCTGTTGTAGTGCAGAAATCGATTTTGGAACTGGTGCCGAATGGCATCCAAAACGATATCTGCACTACGACAGTTGCTAGCCAAGTTATATTTTAGCACTTTCGATCAACCACACAACATGGTTTAGTGTTTAGTCATCCACAAATTACATAATGTTTAATAACATAAAAGCTGTTATGCAACTTTGTATTTTAAAAAAAAGGTGAACAAGTACATCTGTTATAAAAACAATCAGTATTAATAGACAAAATTAGAAAAAATAGCCATATAAGCAACAACACTTATGACCTTACAGTCGCAAAATTCATTGTCACCATGGTCACAATCACTATGGTTACTGTCACCATGGTCACTGTCCCCATGATTACTGTCACCATGGTCACAGTCACTGTCACTATGACCACTGTCACCATGGTCACTGTCACTATGACCACTATCACCGTAGTTACCGTCACTCCACTCTGACCACCATCCCGTGGCCACTTTCACAATACCTACTATCACCACAATCATTAAGTTATTGTATTATTATGGTAGTTTAATTGTTTTTGTGTTAATTTTGTATTTGAATGTAGACATCTTTTGTGCATTAAAAAAACAACAACCAAACAACAAAAAAACACTTTAAAAGAAAGTAGGCATCTTGTTTTAAACAGACCAACTCTCCATGTTTTATGACTTTCAGTTTTGTGATGAGTAAATTTATTTCCCATTACCATTATCTGTTTTCACAATAGTATCACGCACAGAATACTACATCGACATCAGCAAATGACTTGATAGAAGGTGTTTTAAAGCTTAACAAAACTAAGAAATAAAAAGAAGAAACAGTTTGATATAGAAGTGTCTACATGGACAAACATAATTTCTATACTTTTGAACTGCAGTATGACAGTTTACCATTATGATTAAAAATATGGGATAGCACAGTACTTAGGGCAGAGAATCACTCAAATACAGGTCATAGGTTCGAATCCTGCCTGTATGCCAGGACACATGTCTACATGCAGTAAGAACACTATGCAGTATTGCAACATTATTTTCTTTGTTCAAAAGTACCAAAGCTCACAGATTTCATAGCATCATATAATTACATCTACAATGCAGGCTTTTCTCCGGCAATAAAACTGTGAGATAACTGAAACAGTGCCAAAGTAGGTGTAAAACCCAAAATCTTTTATGAAGTCGTGAAGTCATTGAAGTCATGAAGAAACTGAAGTCATGACATCATTGTAGTCATGAAATAATTCACTGAAGTCATGCTCAACACCACACACTGATCCAGGAACTGAAATACCTCAGGACCCTATTTCACAAAGTCATTGTAAATTTACGACGTCATAAACCATCTCCCTGAGCAAATGATTCAGGTTTACAAATGCTAAAAAGCGTTGTAAACTGTGCACTTTCCAAAGAAAAACAAATTTTTCTTTGGAAAGTGCACAGTTTACAACGCTTATTGGAATTTGTAAACCTAAACCACAAGCTTATTGAAAATGTTTGCGACGTCGTAAATTACGACAGCTTTGTGAAACGGTACTAAGGTGAGCTAACAAACACATGCTCATTCATTGGTCAGCCAATCAAATCACAGACACTGACCTTCAGGGATCAAGGTGCATCATGTGTCAACTTCAATCCACAAAATCACACCTAAATAAGCTGTTGAAAACCTACCCTGTGGCAATTTGTTTCCTGGAGCTTTTTAAAAAAAATTACCACAGGATAGATTTACAACCAGACACAAAGGCCATAGTTTTAACCCTTACCGTGCATCTCATGTATCTATGCAAATTGGTCAACTTCTTCTAATGGCGGCTTGGTTACAAGACCAACCAAATGCAGTTAATTAAAGAGGTCAGGCAATATGTGAACTGCTATCAACTGACAGCACCACTTAAAGAAAGCCGCATGGTAAGGGTTAAGTACTACTAACTCTGATTCAACACTCTAAGGGTTAACATGTCACACAGGGAAGGGGATCAAATGCAGAAGATTAATCAAGTAACACAAGGGGTTTAGATTAGCTGTAACAACAAATTCACTCAACATTCCGACAACTGTGATCTATTTATATGGTATTTTATCTATAAAATTCACTCAACATTTCGACAACTGTAATCTATTTATATGGTATTTTATCTATTACATACCTAATTGCATGCTTGAATGTCATACCAAGCCTTATTTATTAACAATTTTACACACTGCCAAACATGTATTAACATGACCTCATACTAATACTAAGGTCCCTGAGCTCTTTCAGTGCTATGCCAAAATTTCTTATATTTCTGTTTTCAAATTTCAACTTAAATTGGCTGTTAAAAACCTATCTTGTGTTGATATGTTTAAAAGAGATCTTACCAAGGCTCTTAACAAATTATGACAGAAAGATTTTTAACAGCACCAAGTGGTGACAATTTTAAGTCTCATACGAGCCCCAATTCAGCACTATAGTATTTGTATCTATTTAATAGTTAATATTCATGATATATCTGTGTATTTTACATCAGATTATATCATACAAGAATGGTCTTTGACTTTTTTAGATATGCCCTTTGTGATATAATTTTTTAACTCTTTTTAACTGAGATACTTTATTGTTATACTTCTGTCAAAGGTAATTTGCCATGAGATAATTTTCAGTGCAACTTCACTTACACTGTGACTGTTTCACAAATGATTACGTAGACATAAACCACATCACTAGGTCAATGGGTTGGACGTACAAATGCTTAAAATCGAAGTTTTTTATTTGGAAAGCGCATAGTGTACATGGGCCTAGTGACATGGTTTACTATGTTGTAAATTAAGATAGCTTTGTGCAACAGGCCTATCTTAATATTTTAAAATTGATCACTGGAAATTTAATGTCAGTCGTGACTGAATAGATGCTTTATGTTTCATGACACTTTTGTTTTAGAAAACCTTCATTACATTAACAGTCTGTGTTAAATGATTTTTGTGTGTAAAATTATAATTTACACTTAGCCTGAATCATACATATTGCCATTCCTCTTCTCTGATCGTAACTAGGGTCAGGAATAAACTCTTTCCCCTCTCTACCGATCACAGAAGAGGAATGGCAATATGTAAGATTCAGGCTAGATGAATTTAAAATTACTCAAATGCCTAATTTACAACAGTTGACAACAGAATTTCATGCAGCCAACAACAACTTATCTAACATCCTAGACATTACCAATTATCAACCTGACGTCTATCCTAGGCTAAAATGCTGCTCTACAACTGTTTCACTAACTTTAAACATAATGTTGCTAAACCCAAGCACATTAAAACTCCCAAAGGGAACTCAATCAAATTTCTGCACATTCAAAATTTTTCAGAGAACGCCATAATACTCACTGGAGGAATTATAAACTAAAAATAATCAAAATAAACAAATTAAAAAATACATTTTCAAACAGCGACAGCAACATAATATAAGTTGTTTAAGTGGCATTTAGAAGTTGGAATGATAATAAACGTACGTGTATGGATTACAACTTCTCAATTGCAGAGTAATGACATTTCGATGTAGATTTTTACACCGTTATCAAGAAAGTGATAGCCACGTTTCGATGTAGATTTGTACATTGTTTTTAAGCAAGTGATACATCACTTGTTTGATAACAGTGTATGAATCTACATCAAAACATCGCTACTCAGCAACCAAGAAGTTGTAATCAATATATGTACATTTATTATCATATTATACATGTAACAGAATACTCAATTGGAAAGAAGCGTTAAAAACAGCTCATACAAAATCAGTAAAGTGTGATTAATTTTTTAAAATATTTAAAAAGATTATAACAACATAGAATATACTTTGTAAACTGTTACTACCGAGTATGTTATATACCGTATATACTCGCATAATAGGCGATTAGGGTGATAAGTTGAGGTCATTTCATGACCCGGAAGTTCTTTCCGGGACATAAGTTGACCGCACATGTCGTGCACAAGTACTTTGTTGTTCAAAGTTTGACTGGTGTTGACAAACCATCGTGTTTCGCACCCAGGGTGGTCCAAATTATCTTTCCTTCAGCCCAAGTCTAGGTGTTTCTCCGAAATTATATTTTGTTCCTCAAATATTTGACTAAACTGCGAGTATATACGATATATAACATTTTTATGAATATTACATCACAACTACATTCACCAATTCCTTGGTTGCAAAAATTGTCACAAGATTAATTCATAGAGCGTTAACTTCAATACTTGTTGATCATAGCTTTAAAATACCAACCTGAATAGCTGTGAAAAAATATCCTCTAGAAACTTGTTTAAAAGAGCTTCTTTAGGAGCTCTTTTAAACAAATTCCTACAGGATAGTTTTTCAACAGCACACTCTGTTAACAGGGATGAGAATAGCAGACAATAATATGTGTGGAAAATTAGTCAGAGGTCGCTAAAATTTTACAAAATAGATGACGGATTTTCACGCGGACATCTGTGGACAATTCTCATCCCTGATAAACCATACTTCACATTAGACTGAAGGTAACAAAATAACTTTACTTTGACTTCTTATGTAACATTTATTTACTTGTCAAAGAAGATATTTTTATCTAAGGTTGAAGTCAGTGTGACTTTATTAATGTGGCCATTTTGACCTGCAGCTGAATTTGTCTAAATTGGCGTCATTGGACCCGGGAACAAGTATGGTTTTCTAAACAGTTACTTTAACCCTTACAGTGCTAGGCACAATATTTGTCTATTTAATTTCAAACTTTCTAAACAAAACAGTCTGTTGAAACCTGTCCTGTGGTAATTTGTTTAAAAGAGCTTCTGTAGAAGCTTTTTTAAACAAATTGCCACAGGACAGGTTTTCAACAGTACAAGGTGGTCACAGTTTAAATTCCTGCTGATTCAGCACTTAAAGGGTTAAACTGATGTGACAAACAAAGTATAAGTATTTTAAGAACTAGAGAACAAGTCCAGGCCCCAGTTTCACAAAGACGTCATAACTTTACGACGTCGTAAACCATGTCACTGGGTTAATGGATTTGGTCTATAAATACAAAAAATCATTGTAAACTGTGCACTTTCCAAAGATAAACAAGTTTTTCTTTGGAAAGTACACAGTTTACAACAATTTTTTTTGCATTTGTAATTTAAGTCCATCAACCCTTTGACATGGTTTATGACGTCATAAAGTTTTGACGTCTTTGTGAAACAGGCCCCAGTTTGAAGCATAGTGAACACAAAGTATGGTTTAGATAGATTTCTGTGTACTTCCTGACATTTCCACTGATATCAACTCACCCCAAACTCTGTGAGGGGTCCATCAAAGAGGGAGATCTGACTGACACGGCAGCGGTCGCGGTTCGCGAGGACGGACGGGGTGCAGTAGCCTCCCTTCATCCCAGCGCCCTCTGCCAGAATCTGCTCCAACTCGGGGGTGGCGCCACCGGTGATCAGTGTTCGGATCAGTGTCAGGGCGTTGTCGTTGAAGTAACTCTGAAAAATAAAGGGCGAGTCAACATCAGTATGCTGGGTTTTGGTCTTTTTAAAAATTTAACCCTAGATATCAGCGATTCAGAACAGTGGGAGTTCAGAGATCTCCCTGCCCCCTCACCTTTTAACAAATACAAGCCACTTATGGTACTCCCGACTAGTGACATCCAAAACCAAGCTTGAAAACCTAACATTGTGAGTGAGTGAGGTAATATATGAGTGATGGGGTACTATATGAGTGAGTGAGGTAATAAATGAGTGAGGTACTATATGAGTGAGTTAGGTAATAAATGAGTGAGTAATGTACTATATAAATGAGTGAGGTACTATATGAGTGAGTGAGGTACTATATGAGTGAGTGAGGTACTAACCGAGTGAGTGAGGTACTAACCGAGTGAGTGAGGTACTATATGAGTGGGGTACTATATGAGTGAGTGAGGTACTATATGAGTGAGTGAGGTACTATATAAGTAAGTGAGGTACTATATGAGTGAGTGAGGTACTATATAAGTAAGTGAGGTACTATATGAGTAAGTGAGGTACTATATGAGTGAGTGGGGTACTATATGAGTGAGTGAGGTACTATATGAGTGAGTGAGGTACTATATAAGCAAGTGAGGTACTATATGAGTGAGTGAGGTACTACCTGAGTGAGTGAGGTACTAACCGTGCTCATGAGTGAGTCAAGGACGCTGACAGCGAAGGCTGTTCCACAGGCGAACGGCTGCGTCATGTACAACTCTGTGTCCGGGTCATCGTCGTCATCCTGGTCCAGAAACTGTACGTTTGAGTCGTTCGCTAAAACACAAGTCACGTGGAAGGGTGAGTGCGATGCGGTATACTGTTGTATTTAACTTGTAACGTGCTAAATTCATTTGGTTAGGATTTGAAACTGACCACCTTGTGCACTATACTGTGTTAATTTGTTTAAAAGAGCTCCTTTAGGATCTCTTTTAAACAAATTATCACAGAATAGGTTTTCAACTGCCCATTTTGGTTGAAATTTGGATGTTATAATGGGCAAATGTTTCACTTGTCATTAATGTAGAGAATTAATGTAGAGAATTAATGTAGAGAATTGAGATGAAAGTTCACACATGTGCATAAAGTGTCCATGGTGATATATTATCAGGTTGTAATAGATGGGATTTTTATCATACAACTAAACATTGCTTCTTTTTTTGGTATTGGATAAATTTATTACATACACTCAGAAAAAAATTTGAATCCGATATATTTTCTTAATCAAATTCATAAACATGTGTGATGACAGGAGAGATGGTCATATAAACAACTGATATTACAATGGACGCACCATTGTAATAAGAAGTTCTATGGATACACAAACTTCTATTACAATGAGTGCAAAATTTTCATGTATGTACTGACATGATTATCGAGCAAGCTTGATAATAAAGTTAGTATCTACACTTAAACATTACATTCATTGAAATAAGAAGTTTTCCAAATAGGACCATCTCTCCTTTATAAAGACTAGTCCCTACCGAGTTCTGTCATGAGTGGCACATTGGAGCCGCACACGGAGCCTCGTCTGGAGACGCTGGCCGGGCTGCCCATCGGGGAGAAACCAGGAGGCAGAAATCCTGGAACAGCAGGAATACAGGATCAGAAGTAGACAGGATAAATTTAACCCCCAAAGTGCAGAGTTATTTTTAGCCAGTCTTAAAACTGTGACTATCTTGTGCTGTTACTAGATTTAGTATACAAATGCAAAACATGGTTGTAAACTGTGCACTTTTCCAAAGAAAAACAAGTTTTTCTTTGGAAAGTGCACGGTTTACAACCATATTTGGCATTTATAAGTCAAATCCAACGGCTCATTGACATGGTTTACGACGTCGTAAAGTCATGACGTCTTTGTGAAATGGGGCCCTGATTAATAAGCTATTTTTAGTTCATGTACAGAACTGTTGTATTAGACTGACCTGACACTTTTAACACAACGGAGTTTTAAAAACGATTAAACGAAAAAAAGTAATGTGCTGCATGACGTAACCTTAAACGCCTGGAATATCAATTAACTATAACCTGTTATTTCCTTCACTGTCAACTGAGTGTACGTAGTCGTTCTGACAAAATGTAGTCGTTTTAGTTCAACTAGAGACGGGGAAAAGCAGAGGAAATAGCAAAACTTGAATGCATCTACTAACCACAAATTAGCTGTAAAATAAATTACGCTTAGCCTACATGTAGGTTCAGATATGGTTATTTGATCGATCATTGTATTTTCATTTTAGCCCAAATTCCATTTTAGCGATGCTTCAATGATTCTGGTATATTTTAGTTGAACTGATATAATTAACGCTGAGCGCACTACGCACGTGGAACAGAGACTAACTTGTGAAGTCATGAAGGATTTCGTCTCAAACGAAATCGTTCAGCTGTGACAAATGACGTTATTGTTAAAAAAATGATCTGAAGTTACTATTTATAATCCGATTTTAGTTCTGTAAATGAACAAATTGTTGTTAAACATCGTGTAAAATGAAGGAGGACGTTGTTTAGTCTTTGATATACAAATAAACGTCTGATGAGATTAAGTTTGATAGAATTTGACAATACCTTCCCTAACAATGGATTCAATGATGTTCTTTTTGCAGTCTGTGTTAAGAGAAATCAGTTGGGCATTTTCTGCTTCACAAAACCGCTCTGCTTGTACCCAAGTCTTGGTTGATGCTGGGTATAGCTTGTAGCACAGCGGACAGTTTGGAGCCATCACATAGCCACCATCACACTTGGGGGGAGCTGTCAACAAAAAAAATAAAACTGGACAAATGGATTAGGTTTACAAATGGTAGATTCGTTTTGAAGTGATTTCCTGAAGAAAAACAAACTGGAGTTTATTTTCTAGCTTTGTTTTGTTTCGTTTTTACGATTTTGTTCAAAATTACTAAAATTGTTATGATGGTGCACTGTTCACAGCGATTCTAGTGGACATAAATGGACATACACATACACATGTAAACGCTAATATACACTTACACATACATACCTACACTAACATACATACCTACACTAATGCACACGTATATGCACTCAAACACATACACAGACTCACACACATACATATACTCACGTACAAACACATACATATAATGACACATTCTTACACATACACACACAACCACGCGCACACGGAACCACACCTATAGACAATCACCAACCTACACACACTCATACATAAAGGAAATCACACAAATACACACTCACACACACATACACACATACACATACACACATAACACATACCTACGTACATTTATACATACGAATTATTTGTTTTTAATTTAGTTAATTAATCAGCTAACCAACACAAATAGGGATCCCAACCCTCAGAGTCCTGATTGTGGTTTACTAAAACTTTAGTTTGATCACCTAAATTTTAAAACTATCTTGTGTTTATTTCTTCAAAGAAGTCCTTCCAGGAGCCCTTTAGAACAAATTACCACAGGATAGGTTTTTGACACTTTGCACTCTTCTCACCTGGAAACGCACGATTATCAATCTTATAGTACTTGGTTCCTGTACTCTTCACAAAGGAAATACCAACGTCAGTCCCTGAGTAGGTCCTCTTGCTGAGAATACACTTCCTGTTGTTCTTGGTGTAGAACAAAGAGGTGCAGGACATGTCCTGTAAGCAGAGCGCAGCGCAGTGCAGCACAGAACCAGTCACTCTTGGTTCCACACCAGACGGAACCAAGTTTACAAAGACCAACCGCAGGAAGTTACTGGAGACATCCATTTTAAAGCCACGACTGAATCTGACAGACAAATTTGAAACACAAGTGGCTATGATGTTTTAAAACTATATTGTCTGACTATATTGGACGGGAAGAATGTATAAATAAAAATTGCTTGCAGAGATTACTTTCAATCGAACAGAAAGGATTAAATACATGCTAAGGCCTTCTTATTTTTATTATGTGGTTTACAAGAGTGACCCCAACAAAAGCAAAAAAAGGGAAAAGACAAAATAATCTGATAATTCGGGGACCTTTTTACAAATAAGTGAACTGAAGGAACTGAAACTGGCCAGTTTGTGTTGTTCAAAACCTAAACTGGGGTAATTTGTTGAAAGAGCTCCGAGAAGAACTCTTTTAACAAATTACCCAAGTATAAGTTTTAAAATCTGGTTAAAATGCAGACATTATGCTAATGTTACTTTTAAGACTTCAAGGGTTAAACATGGTTTGTTTGAATATATATTAGAAGTCGACATGTTCATATTTGGTAAGAAATTCTACCACATTTTAGTTCGGGTAGAGATATACAATTTATTTTTTCAAAAGGCCTGCGCGCAATAGATCAAATGCCAACATGGGTAAAAAATCTTGCCAGTGTTTTATTGCGTTTCTCAACGTACATCCTGCACTCTTAATCAATAATACGAAGGCGTATATGGTCAATAATTGATTCCTAAAACATTTAAACCTGGTTCTATTGGAATTCAGTAGGTGTTTAATTTATAAACTGTCAAAGTCAATTTCAATTCTTTATTTCTCCATAAACCACAACAGGTGGTACAAGAGCATAATCACAAACATATACACACAAAGTTATACAAGATATAAACATCTACTATTTATGAATCTACAAGCGTATTTAACTACATATTACTGTGATAAATATTGACAAG
The DNA here is from genome assembly GCA_032361085.1 of Calliostoma canaliculatum. Lineage (NCBI taxonomy): Eukaryota > Metazoa > Mollusca > Gastropoda > Trochida > Calliostomatidae > Calliostoma > Calliostoma canaliculatum. Next base: position 3,486 of record JAULCD010563373.1, on the reverse strand, counting down.
TTTTTTTACTTTTCTCATAGTTTATGTTCAGAATAAACGATTGAACGTAGACAAATTATGAAATTGAAGATTGTGATGAGGAATATACAGAAGTCTATGTATAGGTTAGAATACGAGGACGTGTTCTGTAATCGTGGATTGAGGCAGTTATAGTCCGAGACGCGAGTGTTATAAACTATTTAGATCATGCCCCATACATATCGTATTTTTTAAATAAAAAATTATAATTATTTGCTTAACTATGTGAAAGTAATTCCGTCCGGGTTATAACTGCCAGATCGGACAGTTACAGCATGGCCACAGACAATGGAAGCATAATCTAAATTCATGTAAAAATGGACAATACAATTAAACTTATCAGCTACAGCAGAATAATAACTACGTTTACAAAGTTTTTCCTTCAGAATGCCTTTCCACCAACCAGCCTCAACTGAAACATTATGATTATTGATGTGTGTCTCAAGATAGGACAAGTTATAGATTTTGGCCAATACAGATAATTACTAAATGTTGGATATGGTGTTAAATATTGAAAGTATATTCCTTTAGATCTTGCAACAATATCTCTCATCCGATTTTGAATAACATGATCTTTTAATGTTCTGTCAACAAGAAAACTGCTTTCAATGTTTTGGGGTTAATTAAATACTACACTTATACCACATATGTTTATGTGCATGGGTTTACAAGGGATAATCTTTTGAATTTACTGTCTTATCTATTGCTATATACTTCAATAGAAAGTTTGATAATTTAGTTGGATAAGTTTCGATTGCGATTGGATTCCAAAAGTAAATTAGTTTCTAATATAAATAAATCGAGAGCGAAAATGTCCCTAGTTCCCCAAAAACCATGAAGTTGACGGTTTTAATCTATAAGCAAGTTTTAAAGCTTACAATATCTAATATTGAATTCTCGAGGTCAGAAAACATATCAACTGAGGAGTATTTAGTTCCTTCAGGTGGTTTATAAACTACACCGATGTGATATCATGTTCATCGTTGATCAACTCATTGGATACTTTAAAGCACATGACGTTTTCGTTAACATAATCAAGAGGAACAATAACGTTATCAAGATATTCCTTGATTGCTGGGTCTATCCCACCTTTTTCTCAATGTTGAATATAAACTTTGCAGGCGTCAATCTGAATATCATCTAGGTCATCCATCTTAGTCTCCTACAATGTAAATACCAAATATATCATGTTGTTCTATCAGCTCAAGAACATCTGGATACCGTGTTCGTGTTTTAAGTCCACCTACATTTAGACTAAGAAACTGAATTTGTCTGTTGAAGTTACAATTATCACAGTCATCATCATAAGTTGACGTACCTGATGCATTACAGTCAGACAGTATCGTTTAAATCAAGAGACACATCGCTCTGACTGCCTCTTTGCTATCTACACAACTCTGAGGTTGTGTAGCCTTCTCACTTGTATAGTGTTTCCGTTCTCCGGTAAATTGTCGGCTTTTGAGCTGTAAAATATTGCAAGGATGGGTAAATTTTAAATGTGTCAGTTCCTTTGTCTGGTACAAATATCATTGGCTAAAATCAAGTCGAGTCACTAATTTTATTATTTTATCATGCTGTTTGACAACGAACAGTATAAATATAAAGTTTTTATCTGAAAAACAGAGACTGGTCTATTGAACTACGTTTCACTGCCCTGCCAGAAAGTGAAATGAATCAAGCCATGTTTCTTAGTTATCAGTTGATATCAGCAGATTAAAGGTTTAGTCTGTAAAATAAGTTGTAACCTACTATGGTGACCGGCAGAAAATGAGTAGGACCGGTATTCTTTTAGAAATGCGGTCCCTGTGATCGGCTGTGAAAAAAGCCAACATAAATAAAATTATCAACCCCACAGAATAATCAAAATCGTTATCTGTGAAGACAAATTCTACTGGACATTCTGGCAATATAAATATAGAAGCTGTGTGCATGAACCACGGAAATTTAGTGATGGCATCTGGTGTTCGCGAAGAGTGAGCATTCCATGCCCTACTAGTAGCACCCGTCACACTTAGCGTCTATTAAAACACTGATTTGCACTACAAATACCGTCAGTATGTACAACGTGTGAACTGACGATGTTGTTACAGATTTCTCACTTCAGCAAGACGTCGACAGCATCATAATGACTTGGCTTTCTTTGTATCATAAGTTGATTTTCTTGGACGAATGTTTTGTTAAAGAATCAGCTGACAACGTGAATAGCATTTGTTTTCTCCACTTTAATGCATCTAAACTGCCAGTGTGCAAATTATAGAATTTTAAAATATTTAGAACACAAAACACAAAAAGAGCAATGATAAAGTCACTTCCAGGTTTATTTGACGTACTCTTGAGAGCAATTCGGAGGATGTGAAGGGCTTCTTCAAGTGGAATGCTAGTAAACAGATCTACAACATCGTAGCTAATCATTGTGCCAGTTAAGTTGAAGTCAAGAGAGGTTCTTCACAACGGAGGCAGAGTTACGAATGCAAATTTGTCTTTCTTCTTTATCTAACGGTGATAACAATTTGGAGAGGATTTAAGCAGTAATCATAAAATACAGAGCCACGGAAAGAAACGAGATTTCTAGTTTTTACAGGGTTTTGTGGATTTTTACAGTTGCCCGGCCGTAGGGGGGTTGGCAATTGATTGGGTTTAGCGTGTTAAACATAAAGTCAGTTACTTCTTTTTTATGGAAGGTCTTGAGGGTCTTCTTGTGCTGTCGTTCTAGTTTAGCTGTTGGGTCTTTTGTAGGTGGAGGTATCACCGAAAACTCCAATATTAGCATCAGGGTTGGTTACACGTTTGTAAGTTAGTTGTATAACACAAGAGTTTGACGAGTCAGACGAGTAAGATGAGTTTGACCAATTTGTTGAGATGAACTGACGAGATTAGCTCAGATCGGGCTGACGAGAATTAGAAAAAAAATTTCCTTGCTTGACATACACATATTCACAGATACATGTAGTAACGCCGTGAACCGCATGTGGTTTCTACTATACTAAGGTGCATGCTTTCACAGCCCATGCGCTTTTCTGTATGGGTCATGTGATCAACAATTATGTCCAATGAGAAATAACGTTTAACATTATTAATTAAATCTGAAAAATATTTAGCCTCTGAACTAACACTTTCAGATTATGAGCCCAATAGTTTAACCACTACACCTAAAGATCTGGTGATAAGTTGAGGGTAAATCATATCACATCTCAGTTTCTAAGATGCTTCGCGTAAAGATCAAAGACGCCGCCCACCATTTATCCTGCGATAAAGTACGCTTTTTGAAATACGTCATAATCCGTTAACTTCACAATTGGCTGTTACATGTATACCCCCTCGTTAGAACGCGTAACCGGGCTACCGACGTTCTTCAGCCGTTACGTACCGATTGATCGTGTCATTTCTATTTAAAAGAGAAGTTATTATAACTATTTTACAAGATTAAGCCATTTTAGAAGTACAATAAATTCGTTAGAATACATAAAA
>JAULCD010563262.1:0-14225 GCA_032361085.1 Calliostoma canaliculatum | reverse complement strand
TCCTATAGGAGCTCTTTTACACAAATTATTACAGGAAAAGTTTTCAACAGCACAATGTGGTAACAGTTTTGAGTCATACTCGCTCGAGTTCAGCCCTGTAAGGGTTAGTGTCTTGTTGCGATGTTTCGGTGTAGATGCTAACACCGTTATCAAGCATGTAATAATAAATTACCAACAGAAGACACATTTTTTTCTCAGCTTGAAATATTCATAAAAGAGTTGACACAATTCACTCACTGAAGAGAAGCAGTGCAATGATTCCAGCGACAAGTACCCCCATGATGTTTGTGAGTCGCTGGTGTGTACGCGCCGCGGTGTCGTAGGACGAGATAGCGAACGAGGTGTAGCCCTGGAGCACCTGCTGTAGAATGTACACCATCCAGCCAAGGAAACTCAACACGATGCTCACTCTGCAACACACAACACTGTATAGTAGGTTCTCACATACTCACGTTATCCCTAATCTTGCGGTACAGCCTTATTTCCTCCCCAAATAAAATGTCATGCTTTAAAATGTTGTGAATCAAGGTAAGAATTTATTGAGAAGTTAAAAAATACCGTTTGTTCTTGATCATTTTAAATCGTTTGATGGCACCTTGAATTTTTTTTATCGATGAACACGGAAAATCGGTGTTCGGAAGATAAACAATTTTAGCGAGTTATTTAAATATATACAACATCAAAGATTTTCTCAGTTATGTTCATTAATCAATGTAAAACTTCTTCAAGTGACTGTAGCAATTGTAATTCTTTCCCAAAAATTGGTGTTTCCCTGTTTATTGCTCCACTCTTATCGCTACCGCAACATTAGGGAACTTCCAAAATGGCGGCCCGTTGATGTTTACAAACTAAAATTTTTAATGCTTAATTTTGTCAATGCTTGCAAATTGTTAACAAGATTATAATTAATTTAAAATATATATTTAAAAAAAAAATAAATTGATCTTTAAAGATGACAGAGATTATTTCACAAGTACCGCGAGAATACGGTCCACCAGTACACTAACACAGCATGACAAGTTAGGCCAGACTGGTTTTTTTTACTTGGTTTACAGAATTTTTAAATAACCAATTTTGGTCGGTCTAAAAAAATTGTTATAAAATATCTTCAGGTAATTTTCTTTTATTGGTATTCGAGAATTAATGTGTCAGTTGAAATAAGTAAAGAAAAATTAAAGAAAAGAAAAACGATCTGATGTATTTAATATACAAAAGCAAAATTATTTTTTTTAAACGATGCAGATTTTTAAGTCAGCTGTAAGAATTTTTTTATGTTAAAGTGATTTTTTTTTCTCAATTTTTGGTTTTTTGGGGTTGGCGGATCCATAAACCAAATAACCAAACTCGAAATGCAAATGAGCAAATATTTATAGGGACAACTTTTTTTATTCTTCATGAAGTGACGTTTTGAAACAGATTCGAGTGTCGTTTTCAAGCTAGCTTGAAAACTAAACTAGTATCTGTTTTAAAACGTTGCTACAACAAAATAAAGAAGTTCTACCCATAAATATCTCCTTAACAATTTCACTACTTCAACTTCTAAAAGCAATCCTAAAAATTTTGTGTTATATAGAAATTAGTTATGCATGCCTTCGTTTGTTATCACCGAACAAATTTTTTGAAAATTTGCATTTTTTCAATAATTTAGATGTGAATTGCGAAATGTAACTTACCCCAAGAAGAACCTGTCATACTTCTGGTAGTAGTTTAAACCTTTTAGCGCCAGGTCTATTAATTCTCGACACTGGGAAATCTGAAATTGATATTTACAACATTTAATTAGTCTCTGCATCATCGTCTTCCGGATTTCTAACATTTTTCTATGAATGACTAATAGGGCAACAACAAAAAATTGTTGTGGTTCCGATTACTCGACCTTGCCTACTTTATGGGTGCCGACCCTATTTTTTTTAATTATCATAATGACAAAAAATACCATTGTTTAATCTACTGCAGCTGAAAACCTATTTTATCTTATTAACCCTTAAAGTGCTCAGCACACCATTTGCAGATTTTAGTTTTCAATTTCCAACTGACACAGGCTGTTTAAAACCTATCCTGTGATAATTTGTTTAAAAGAGCTCCTACAGGAGCTCTTTTAAACAAATTATCCAGGCATAGGTTTTTAACAGCACAAGACAGTCACAATTTTAAGATTGGATGAAATTTCACTCAGCACTTTAAAGGTTAAAATTTGATATCAGGAAAAAATATTTTGATAACAAAAATAAAATTCCCGACCGACCAACCCTAAATTTTAAAGACATGTAATCGGAAATATTTTTTGGGGGTCTCAGTGATCCAAGTTTAAAAATGTAAAAAAAAATCATTGCAAACTGCGTATTATCCAAAGAAAAAGTTATTTTGGAAATCTGCAGTTTACAATAATTTGTGGCATTTATAAATCTAAACCATAGGCTCAGTGAAATGCTTTATGACGGCGTACATTTACGACAGCTTTGTGAACAGACTCCAGTACCTGACGGTATTCAATGGTAAATGCTATAATCAATATTAACTCACGAATCGAAGAGCTCCCGATCTTCCTTGTAAAGAGGCCATGGCGGTTGGGATCCGCCGGTCTTAGTCCACTCTGCGCATGTCAGGAAGTCCGGATGTCCACAATACCATGGCAACCCATAATTCACAGCGGTCATGTTGCAAACCCTGTTGTAAGGCAAACGGGGCGTGTAGCCGCACTGAATCATCTCGTAGGTGTGACGTTTTTGAAATATCCCAAACAGTTGTCTCACGTGATAACCTTCTCTGTGTATCGTGTACAGAACTCTCACGGCTTCTCGCGTGGACGTGATTGCGGCCATGATCTGAACGTGACCTGCCCACAAGAGTTGAACAACACCTGTATACGTCCCATTCCGGTGGTCGATGACATATCCATTTGCGCATGCGCCTTTTGATACTTCCTTTATCCAGACTCGTATGATGTCTCCTCCGCGTAGTATGCGTTTGTAGATGCCGTCATGAATGACAATGGAGACGGAAATGACGTCATTAATGACGTAATAAATCTTTGGTGACGTCATTCGTATTTTTGAGTAAAGAGAATTTGCTATTGTCTCCGTCTCCATAGTTCTGTGCTTATCGAATCGGAGGTCGTGGATATATTCGTCAGCTCCGTACAATCCATTCAGAACTTCATCGTCAAACTCCGTAAACAGTTCATCATGGGTAGGCCGAGGTAGAAACTTTGTTTTTATTATCTCGAATCTTTCTATGTTTAAGTCATTGTTTTCATTTCGCACTTTGTCACTTTTTGGTAATACGGTTGATATAATCCTTGTCTGATGAGCTGGTGTCCATCTGAAACTTAAACTTAATATTTATGTTATAATTATTAAATGTCATCAGATTTTTTGTTCATAGAAACGACTAAAAGAGAGTTAAACACTTTAAACAGTACTATTACACTGGTAATGTCATTATTTTATTGTAACAAATTGTCGAAATTCAAAATGACCGCCGTCTGGAAATTAGGAGTTTATTAACACATTAAATTGCTTTTTTTGCTGTAATTGATTTTTAATATTTTCCATCATGGTACCAAACATTGAGTTGTACCAAATAAAGAAGTTGCCATCTATAAAGATCACTTGATGTTTATAGATGTTATGTCAGTTAAATACGTTGCCACCCATAATGGTTTCTCTACTTACGTTCTGCCCACCAAAATGTTACCTTATTTGACAAGACTATTATGGATGTCAACTGCTTTTATTATTGCTTACACAACGTTTCTGTGCTGTTCCTTGCCCCTTCGTCAGGTGACGAAGGGGCAAGGAACATCCGAGAAACGTTGTGTAACAATAATAAAATAAGTTGACATCCATAATAGTCTTGTCATATATTGCAACACCAACTTCTAAATACCTCTCAAGAATATCATTCTAGTGACGGTAATTAATCATTTTGTAAGTATGTTATCACATTTGTTCTTTGCTGGTCTGAGCCAGAACGAGGATGTTGCATACTCACTGTGACGTCACAATGATTAGACAATGAGTATGGTGTCATGCAGAAGATCACGCTACAATGAAAATACATAATATGTGAGATATTGCTTGATTTTACACAAGCGATATCTCTTATTGGAGCCAGTTTTGATGATAAATACATGTAGCTTGTACTTTTGTGGAGCCTAAATTTAATTATCTTACACTAAAAATAAGACCATTACTTCTAGCGTTTGTTAAGCTGCTGAGTGAAGGTTCGTGGGTATATGATGTTACTTTCCTGTTGATTTTTTTCTTATCATAGGCTTACGATTGTCGTAGTGCCAATATCGATTTGGAACCAGTGTCGAATGGCCCCGGTTCCAAATCGATCTCTGCACTATGAAAGTAAGCCAATCTTATATCTTAGCATTTACCATCAGCTTAGCCTAAGATCACTTTGAGTAGCGGAACCCTAAAATGAGATTATATGTGCCAGATTGTCGCTTATTGCAGATTGAGAATATTCAATACAGTTGGTAAACACAACTTGTGTAACACTATAAGCTCCCTGACTCCTGGGATGGTCATGGTTCTTAACTTTTGACACCAAGCTGTTGCCATGTTCATACATCTCTTAAAAAAGAGTCACAAATTATAAAAAAAAATCATTAAGTCCGTTTAGGGACATCTGTGTAAATATGACTATTATATTAATGTGTTTAGTACGGCTCTTAAAGAGGAGCCACAGGTTATAAAATGACCATAACAGCCGTCCAGAGACATTTATGTAAACAAAACTATATTATTTATGTGTTTAATAATTGACCACATGTTTGTTCGTGCTAATTGTGTGTGGTTATGCCTTTTGTGGACCTCAAGTTCGATGACCGGTCAACTGAGTTGTGACACATAAAAAGGCTGGTGATTCCAACTAGACGTAGAACGGCGTTGGAAGGCGATCCGACTACACCACCTCTGCCGAAGCAAAGTCACCCCGACTTGAAGAGACCACCGCCAAAAGACCGGTGGAATAGGACTGTGAATAGCACAATAGCAGAATTTGAAACAAGAAAATGGACTGAAAAAATATCAGAACGACATGACCTACAACGGTTTTATCAAATACATGAGACATTAGCAGTTCATAGACTGTGGAACATGTGTGAACTGTACAAAATGTGTATCAGACCTATTTATGCTGTGGTTAAACTAGGTATTCTTCCAGTAACATCTTTTAATTAATCTATAAAATTAATAGAGGAAATAAAGATTATTCATTCATTCATTCATTCTGCGTTCGCTCGGTGTTCTGTGCCCTGACACAACTGTCTCGTGTAATGGTCTATTTGTCTGCTCCTCAAGCTCTCAATAATTTCCGTGTCAGATTACGTTAACACTTATGAAAAACCACAGCAAAAATCACTGCTAAAAGAGATTGTTAAAACCATGCAAGTAAACAAAAAGTATTCGTAACAAGCTTTCTGAAGCAAAATCAATACTAAAGGGTCGTTGTCATAGCGGTATTTCGTTGAAGTCTTGGTGATGTTCATAATACGTCTTACTTCTTGGTGAAAGATTACATGGCTACATAGTTTTTCTAATGAAGTTTGATCGTTAAATTGTATTTGATGACGTAATCTATGGTCAAGTAATGACATTAGTGTTTGTCCCCCAACAAGTAAGCTACTTGTATTGCATCTTACGTTCTTTTTTAAAGATCAGTTATTGTAGGAAATGTTTTCATTCATGGCTCCAACGGTCATGACCAGTTTCTACTAGAGCTGTGTATCGTGGACATTGCTGCGAGACGATATATCCCGTGACTTACATTTCATGGCGACACGATATATCACAAAAGTATTGTCCAATGAAGTGCGATATGATATATATTACGATACATTCGTGCCGAGACGATATTTATCACGATACTTGTCTGAAAAAAATATATTCTGATATAGACTACAACTTGTTTTTTTGACGTATTTGTCCTATTTTTAATTCATTTTTCCGTAGTACGGACTTTCCGGACACGTGGTGAACGTACATAGCGCTAACGAGTTACTTTCCCAGCATTGCATTGCGAATTTAACTCTTATAATGTCTTGTTGAAGTTCACTACGCTGTATCGGAATATATTGTCGTTGGTGGTGATACATCGATGTATCGACTGTAATCACGATAAAAGTGTCGTGATATATTGCCTAAATACAATTGTCATCGATGCATCGTATTATATGAGAGGCGATGACGATCTCGATACTATTGATGAATCGTTACACCCCTAATTTCTACATACTATATGCGAATTATTTTTACTTTTTTCAGTATTATGTATCAATATTCTTTACATTCTTATTAGCCTCCTATACTATAAAAATCGTAAGGAAAAGACAACTTAGCTTCCACTTTAGCGTCCTTGTTGCCTGTCTGTTAAGATGAAGTTAATTACGTCTTGGCCTAACGAGAGATACCCTCTTTCTTTTCACAACCCTTTCATCATAATATTTTCCTTCAATTTCAATTATGTGAATAGAGTCGGAGAAGAACATGTATGAACAGTATGAACTCAAGTTACATTATAAGGACGTAGAAGAATCTTTGGTATAGACAGCCGTCTTTGAGGTCCCCTTTGTTACTTAGTTTTAAGGTTCGGGCGAACACAACAAATTGATTACCAATATTATTTCGCCAAGTAGATTAATCAGTGAAAAGTAGTTAAGCAGAATCTATTCATTTATATTCAAAATAGATATTTTAAAAATGCTGTATATCTACAACGGTTCAGTTTCGTAAACGTCTTTGCGCTCAATGAAACCCGAAAGATTACTTAAAAAAATAATTGGTATGACATCGCTTTACCAGCCATAATAGAAAAATATAATGATTAAATACCTATGTATGCAACACATAAACTATTGTGGAAAGACCTAATGTTTATTATATTGTAATGTTCAAAAGTTATGTAGTTGTCATTTGTTGCCAAGCCTTTTGAAAACAAATTACTAAAATACTTACTTGTTGGACTTACTGAAACAGAATGCATTTGGATACCTAAAGGCATCATCATCAACGTCCAACTGTTACCCAAATCTTCACAATACCCTACACTTATGTCGTGTTATGTCGTGTTATGTCGTGTTGTGTTATGTTGTGTTATGTTATGTTATGTTATGTTGTGTTATGTTGCGTTATGCTATGTTATGTTGTATTATGTTGTGTTATATTTTGTTACGTTATGTTATATTGTGTTGTGTTATGTCGTGTTGTGTTATGTTGTGTTATGTTATGTTATGTTGTATTATGTTGTGTTATATTTTGTTACGTTATGTTATATTGTGTTGTGTTATGTCGCGTTATGTTGTGTTATGTGTTGTTATGTTGTGGAGTGTTGTGTCATGTTGTGTTGTGTTGTGTTATGTCGCGTTATGTTGTGTTATGTGGTGTTATGTTGTGGAGTGTTGTGTCATGTTGTGTTGTGTTGTGTTATGTCGTGTTATGTTGTGTTATGTGTTGTTATGTTGTGGAGTGTTGTGTCATGTTGTGTTGTGTTGTGTTATGTTGTGTTATGTTGTGTTATGTGTTGTTATGTTGTTGAGTGTTGTGTCATGTTGTGTTGTGTTGTGCTATGTTGTGTTATGTGGTGTTATGTTGTGTTGTGTTGTGTTATGTCGTGTCATGTTGTGTTGTGTTATCTCGTGTTATGTCGTGTTATGTCATGTTATGTTGTGTTGTGTTGTGTTATGTTGTGTCATGTTGTGTTGTATTATGTTGTGTTGTGTTATATTGTGTTATGTCATGTCATGTCATGTTGTGTTGTGTTATGTTATGTTGTGTTATGTTGTGTTATGTTGTGAGTAATGAGACTAACATCTGCGTCTTGCCTCAATGCTTGTCTTAATGAGATCTAATGCAGTCGGCTTTTTAATGAGTTATACAAAACTGTATACCTAAGCAGAAACAACTAATTAAGTGTTGTTTTCATCTTCTTGGCAATGACCATTGAGAGATAACGGTAACACTTAATTTGAAGCTTGCAGTTTACAAATGAAAATGTAAAGAACTCTACTGTAATAACTCACTACCAGATATCATGCTCTGATAACTCACAACTACACAGTGTGTAGACCTACAATACATGCTTTAATAACTCACACCAACACAGTGTGTAGACCTACAATACATGCTCTGATAACTCACAACAACACAGTGTGTACACCTACAATACATGCTCTGATAACTCACAACAACACAGTGTGTAGACCTACAATACATGCTCTGATAATTCACAACAACACAGTGTGTAGACCTACAATACATGCTCTGATAATTCACAACAACACAGTGTGTACACCTACAATACATGCTCTGATAACTTACAACAACACAATGTGGTGACCTACAATACATGCTCTGATAATTCACAACAACACAGTGTGTACACCTACAATAAATGCTCTGATAATTCACAACAACACAGTGTGTACGCCTACAATACATGCTCTGATAACTCACAACAACACAGTGTGTAGACCTACAATACATGCTCTGATAACTCACAACAACACAACAAACCACGTTACTAGGCCAATGGATGCGACTTACAAACACAAAAACAACGTTGTCAACTGGATACTTTCTAAACTAACTCGTTTTCTTTTAAAAATAAATTATAGAAACTAGATAAAAGTGCACAACGATTTTTAGCATTTACAAGCTGAGGCGATGTGTCCAGTGGAAATGTTTACGACGTCGCAGATTTACGAAGACTTTGTGAAACGGCGCCCTGAGTACGTTTCACAAAGCTGCTGTAAACGTACGACGTTGTAAACCATTTTTTTGAGCCACTTGTTTAGGTTTACAAATGCCAAAACTCGTTGTAAGCTGCGTACTTCCCCGAAAAAGACATGTTTTTTCTCAGAAAAATGCGAATTTTGGGATTTGTATACCTGAAGCGTTGGGCCAGTGGAAAGGTTTACGACGTAAATTTAGGATAGCTTTGTAAAACGGTATCCTGGAGTGTAAGGCTCTGATGGATGAATTGCCAATGCCTCCAGTAATATTGCCAGAGGTAATCAGTTTTGCAATTTTCTGATAGTAATCATTTGCTACCGACAGACATACTTAAAAAGATCATTCACACTCACCATTCAAGCATGATGCCCAATGACGATTACAAAAATACATAACCAGTTATGTGTACATCATTGATGGTTATCTCAGCTATGTGAAGTAAGCACAGAGTTGATATTTTAGTAAACGAGTAGATCAAACAGCTTCAGGCAGGGATTTAAGCAAATAACTCAATTAGAAAACAACAAATACGAGCACTATAGTTCGACTGTATGAAGCCCAGCATTAAGAACCAATGACTGTGGTTAGGCTGCACAGGGCCTGCTGTGTAAGTTTTGCCGAGCGTAGCGATGTTGTGTAGTGCACAGTATGTAAGTCCTGCTAACTGTAGTCTGATTGTGTTGTGCACAGTATGTAAATCCTGCTAACTGTAGTCTGATTGTGTTGTGCACAGTATGTAAGTCCTGCTGACTGTAGTCTAATTGTGTTGTGCACAGTATGTAAGTCCTGCTAACTGTAGTCTGATTGTGTTACGCACAGTATGTAAGTCCTGCTAACTATAGTTTGGTTGTGTAGTGCACCGTATGTAAGTCCTGCTAACTGTAGTCTGATTGTGTTGTATACAGTATGTAAGTCCTGCTAACTGTAGTTTGGTTGTGTAGTGCACAGTATGTAAGTCCTGCTAACTGTAGTTTGGTTGTGTAGTGCACTGTATGTAAGTCCTGCTAACTGTAGTCTAGTTGTGTAGTGCAAAGTATGTAAGTCCTGCTGACTGCAGTCTGGTTGTGTAGTGCACAGTATGTAAGTCCTGCTGACTGTATTTTAATTGTGTTGTGCACAGTATGTAAGTCCTGCTGACTGTAGTCAGATTGTGTTGTGCACAGTATGTAAGTCCTGCTAACTGTAGTTTGGTTGTGTTGTGCACAGTAAGTAAGTCCTGCTAACTGTAGTCTGATTGTGTTGTGCACAGTATGTAAGTCCTGCTGACTGTAGTCTGATTGTGTTGTACACAGTATGTAAGTCCTGCTGACTGTAGTCTGGTTGTGTAGTGCACAGTATGTAAGTCCTGCTGACTGTAGTCTGAATGTGTTGTACACAGTATGTAAGTCCTGCTGACTGTAGTCTGGTTGTGTAGTGCACAGTATGTAAGTCCTGCTAACTGTAGTCTGGTTGTGTAGTGCACATTAATATATGTAAGTCCTGCTTACTGTAGTCTGGTTGTACAGTGCACATTAATATATGTAAGTCCTGCTGACTGTAGTCTGGTTGTGTAGTCCTGAAGACTGTAGCATGACTTTAGAGTGAACACAGAGTCCTGAAGGCTGTAGCATGACTATAGAGTTAACATGGGTCCTGAAGACTGTAGCATGACTATAGAGTGAACACGGGTCTGAAGACTGTAGCATGACTATAGAGTGAACACAGAGTCCTGAAGACTGTAGCATGACTATAGAGTGAACACGGGTCTGAAGACTGTAGGATGACTATAGAGTGAACACGGGTCTGAAGACTGTAGCATGACTATAGAGTGAACACAGAGTCCTGAAGACTGTAGCCAGGCTATACACCATGCTATGTTAGTCGTTAAGACTGTGGTCTGATTGTTTAATGCACTGGTTGTTATATTTACTTTTCATTACAGTATGTTTATGCAAAAAACTGACTTGCACAGTTTAGAATTATACATATTTTTGACAAAGCTCATTGGAGATAACAAATAATATTTAAGTATTATTGTTACCTGCAATCAATGAGAACTGAATTTTTTGTTTATCTTCAAAGCGGATAATCATTAACAGGTTGTTGAAAGATAGATGTTTTCTGCTTTAATTTCTAAAAAAAAACCAATTTCCCTTATGGAATGACAATCCTTAGGCTCCTTTAAACATGTTAGCATGAGATAATGTTTAACAGCACAAAATGACGAGTTTCATTTACTACTACACTTAATGCAGCTTTATAAATCTTAAACTACTCACAACTCTCTATTTCCACAGAACACTTTTGTCGGTCCAAGGGGTAGTTGTGCAAATCCATCATGCATGCCAGAGTTGTTGTAAATCTATAGAAAACATAAATTAATTTATTTTATGTAAACCTGGCGTCTTCAAGACAATAGTATTATTTTATTCTCATAAGTCACTTGTTTATAGAATATTAAAGAAACAATTAATATAATAAAATAATAAACAAACAAACACTAGACTGTCCGGTTTCAAATTTAATTATAAAAAAGCCTTCACAGTTACTCCTTCAACCTTATATTTTTCCATTTTAAGCAGTACATCAGCAGGACCAAGATAGCTTTTTAACGTTTAAACTTGACTGAAGTGTTAATTTTGGGGTTGTCAGTGTTACTCCACATTTAACTAAGTGGCTGCTGGTTGGATTTTTGTTATATACAAGAGATTGCAATGCAATATTAAAAATATTATTGTTAAATAATAGTCCATTTGTAATGTGTTAGTTCCATGCATAAACATGCTCAAAGCCCACACATTATATTAGTGATCGTTTCTGATCGTTTCTGGTCATGTTTAATCAGTGCTAATCTCAACTTCCTAGAGAGAATACATTTCTTACATTGCACACGTCTTTCACACTAGATACCCAGTTATTTCGTAGTGTAAATAGAGGTACACTTCGATCAAAACCACTTGTTTAGGGTGGCAACACCAGCTTTTTAACATGGTTCTCAGCGTGAGGCAGGGAAAATACCCCATATACTCTCCAGAGTCAAGCAAGCCTAGCAGGTCACCCATCCAGCTACTATCCAAACCCGATTGTGCTGAACTGTTCTGATAATGATCATCGCCTTATGCACAAGACCACGTGTCGTGTTTACTTAATCACCTGTACTAAAACTAAATGTAAACTCACCTCTTTGAACAGCTGTAAATATTTGATTTACTTATAGTTTACTGTGTCTGATGCTGTTTCGGGCCTGATCCAACTTAACACAATTTCAGTGTCCTCTTACGAGAATACAGTTCAAAGGCGGCATTGGATGATACACCAAATATATTTTGAAACATATTTTATACATTTATGCACGTTGAACCTATTTTGGACACGCTGTCACGGTATAGTTGCATAGAAACATACAATTCTTAAACGTTTGTGTCTATTGTTATTATTATTATTATTATTATTATTATTATTATTATTGTGTGTTTGTACAAAACAAATACTAGTACCTCACTTCAAACATGCTTACTTTAACCTTGGCCCTGTTTCACACAACCCTGTTATCGATCGCTAAGATGGAAGTTAAAACGTCTTTGACTAACGGGGATTTGTAGAACGTTCTAACAAGCGCTTAGATGAAAGTTAAAAGGTTTTAACCTCACGAGAACTTTGTGGAACTAGACCAAGGTCGTTACAACCTGCCTCAAAGGTTCGCTTCCATGTACAAATATTACAGGATAATCGATGTGTTCACATCGGACAAGACTAACTGTAACCTCACAGCAAACTGCTTTGATGCCCTTAAGTCAACAATACTATCTTGAAACGACCATATTGTGACGACAGAAGTTTGCAAACTTTGCGATCGTTTCAAAGAAATCAATTCGTGTTTCAAGACTTCACTTTTAACGTGATTTAAGATCAAAGAAAATATTTGCGACTGAGCAAAGCATCGTGCGTTTTTTTCGTGTGGGAAGAACAGCTCAAATCGATTTAATTTAAACGAAAGAGGGTAGGTTAAATCATTGAGCAGTTTGAAAATCTGGAAAATCTGGAATATCAGAAATTTGAAAGAAGTTTTTTGTTATTAAAGAAAATTAAAACTCATATTTGATTTGTGTTTTAATCTTGAAGCCCATTGAGAACCAAATACCCGAGAAACTAGAGTCATATTACAATAAGAAAACGCGCAAAACATAAACGAACATCTGAAAATAAATATAGTTTATTGTAACAATTTATTTAAAACCAATGTTGCAAAACGTCAAATCTTACCTCATTCCATAAACAATGGATCCATTGCCATAAAGACGAATCATTTTATTTTTTTCCGTGACGTCATGAAGATAGGAGTTTTTGTCATTGGCGAGAAAGGTATCAGGTACCCAAATCTTTTCAGCAAACTCTCCAGTTAAGGTCATGCTCTCGCTTCCGTTCTCAGAGAATTCGAGTCTATCATCTCGCCAGTACTGGTTCAAATACATTGTAATGGTGTAGTCCTAAAACAAAAAAAAAGAAAATTTGGTATCAATGGAGGGTTAAAACAAATGTAACGCTCTGTCGGTCATTACTTGGGCCCCGTTCCTCATGGCGATATTAGGCTAAATTGATCGTAAGTGCTAAAATATAAGATTGGCTTGCAACAGTCGAAGCGCAGAGATCGCTTTGGAAGCGGTGCCATCCGGCACCGATTCCAAATCGATCTCTGCACTACAACAGTCGTAAGCCTATAATAAGAAACAACTCCACAGGGCATTGTTTCCATAATCACTTACAACCAAAACTTACAATCACGTACAACCAAAACTTACAATCACTTACAAGCCAGGTATTTAACAACCACGGACTGCACAACTACCAGACGCTCATTCTATTCGGTTATAGCTGAAGTTACCTTTGAATCTATTCCAGCAGCAATTTAGCAACAATCAAAAGTTGAAGTTATTACCCTTGAATCTACCCCACAGCGATGTAGGAAATATCAATAGTTGAACTCATTACCTTTGAATCTTATTGCACATCAATTCAGCAACAAACAATAGTTAAAGTTATTACCCGTGAATCTACCTCACAGCAAAGAAGCAAAAACCCTAGTTGCATTCATTACTCTTCATGCTACCCCACAGCATTTTAACAAAAATCAATAGTTGCAAGTATTACCCTTGATTTTATACGAACACCAGCTTAGCAAAACCAAAAGTTTAATCCATTATCTTTGAATCTATCTCAACAACAGTTTAGCTACAACCAATAGCAGAATGCAATAGCCCATAAATCTAACCCCACACCAGCTTAGCAAAAACAAATAGTTACACGTATTACTCTTGAATATAACCCCCAACTCCCTCCCTAAACACAATAGTTGAACTACAACCCACACTTGAACAAATTAACCTTTAATCTACCCCAACACCAGCTTAGCAACAATCATTAGTTGAATGTATTATCCTTGAATTCATTCCACAACAGTTTAACAACATAAATATATGGATTAGTTTCTCGAGTGTACCCCAC
>JAULCD010563151.1:0-14227 GCA_032361085.1 Calliostoma canaliculatum | reverse complement strand
TAAAAGAACAAAAGCTAAGAGTTGGATGAAAAAGAATTTAATTTATGTCACACGTGAGAAGCAATGTTTGTGGTTCCAAACAAAATCTGCTTGTCGACAAAAGCAAAAGATCCCACCAGGCCTGCCACTTCAGCTCAGTTAGTATCCTGTGTGACCTCCATTCGTCTCATGCAAGCATCGAGATACTAAGGCAAAGAGTCACAGAGACGAGAAATAAAGGGCACAGGATATTTATTAATTCTAGCTGCAAGGCAAGGGTCAATTCTACGATGTTTGCTGGCGGTGGCTGATGTCGATAAACATATCTCCTCAGCTCATCCTACAAATGCTCAATAAGGTTGAAATCCGGTAAATAAGCTTGCCAATTAGTTACATTAATTCTAGCTTGCTTAAGGAATACTTGTTTACCCCTGGTGGCTTGTTGATGGGCGTCGTCATGTTGAAATGTCAAGTGCCGTCAAGAGCGTTAGTAAACTTTTAGCATTTCTGTCATTGCATGACCGTGTTGAACGTTTATCATTTGTAATATTTACTGTTTAATTATACATTTTCAACAACTATTGTTTTTTGTTGTCAGGTTTCTGTTCATGAAATTACGGGAATCACGCCACATGCTGAGACACAGCATAGTTGGACTGAATAAAATTATATCCTAAATATTTAACATTTGTTAAATCTGTGTTTTCTTTACGTAGGGAACCTGTTTAATTTTAGTGTTTAGGCTCACGGCCAAATGTAGCAAACGCAATACAGTGTACATAGATTGAAAATAGAACGTCTTTTGGCGTGTTTCTAAAAAAACTCTTTACTGGTGGCAAATATTTGATTTTTTGGAAAGTGCACAGTGTACAACTATGTTTTTGCATATATAAACCTGGAACCCGTTTTACAAAGACGTCATGACTTTACAACGTTGTAAACCATGTCATGGGGTTTATGGATTTTGTCTGCAAATGATAAAATGTTGTTGTAAAATGTGCACTTTCCAAAGAAAAGCAAATGGATTTGGTCTACAAATGCAAAAATCCTTGTAAACTGTGCACTTTTCAACGATTTTTGGCTTTTGTAGAAAAAACCCATTAACCCAGTAACATGGTTTTTCGACGTCGTGAAGTTATGACCTCTTCATTAAATTTGGACCTGAATCACTGACACACACAGTTAGCCTTTATTGTCGAGTACAGTATTGTGAACCGTACCCACCTCAGCAACATCAACCATTAAATGGATAAGCTAAGCATTAGACCATATTTGTTTTAACGTCGATATTCTAGTCTAACAGACTGATTCGCTTAACAAACCACTTATATTTATAATCTAGGTAAATCCACTTATCACGACTAGAAAAAAAATCTTGACCCAAACGTAGCTCCGTAGTTTAATTTTGTTATCATGTTAAAACAGCGCCACCTATTGCACTTGCATCAAATGACAGGTCATGTGCCACGCTAAGTACATGTTTTTCCATGATTCGACTTGTGTTTACGCTACTTGATCTCAAACACTAATTATGAACTTTGTTAACAAGTACCCAAGGAAATGTCATGTATTATGCGTACGTGAGTGAGTGAGTACGCGAGTCCGCGAGTGAGTGAGTGAGTACGTCCGCTCGCGAGTGAGTGAGTAAGTTAATGCGTGTGTCCGTCCGCGAATGAGTGGGTGACTGAGAGTCCGAAATTTAGTGCGTGAGTGTGTGTGTCCGCCCGTGAGTGAGTACATGCGTGCGTCCGTCCACAAATGAGTGCGTGTGTACGTCTGCGAGTGAGTGCGTCAGTCTGCGAGTGAGTAAGTGAATGCATCCGTAAGCAAGTGAATCAATGCGTGCGTCCATCCGTCTGCGAGTGAGTAAGTGCGTGCTACAGCGAGTGATTGCGTGCGTTTTTCTGCGAGTGTGTGAGCGTACGTGCTTCCGCGCCTAAGTGCGTGCGTGTTTACGCGAGAGAGTGTGTGCGTGATTGCTTCTACAAGTGAGAGCTTGCGTGAGTGCTTCCGCGAGTGCGTGCGTGTTTACGCGAGAGAGTGTGTGCGTGATTGCTTCCACGAGTGAGAGCTTGCGTGAGTGCTTCCGCGAGTGAGTGCGTGCGCGAGCAATTGAATGAGTCCGCGAATGAGTCCGCGAATAATTAAGTAAGTCCGCCAATAAGTCCGCAAGTGAGTCCGCCAATGAGTCCGCGAGTGAGTCCCTGTGTGAGTAAGTGATTGACTGAGTGAGTCAACAAGTTAGACCACGAGTGAGTGACTCCGCAATTGAGTGAATGAGTGATTGACTCTGTGAGTGAGTCCACGTGTCAGTAAGTGAGCGAGTAAGTTAGCGAGTCCGCGAGTAAGTCCGCGAGTGAGTCCACGAGTATGCGAGTGAGTTTGCGAGTGAATGAGAAGTCCGCGATTGTATAAGTTCGCGACCGAGTGGGTTAGTGAGTGAGTATTTGTGTGAGTGCTTAGGCTAGTGCTTGGGTGAGTGCGTATGTGAGTGAGTTTTCGGGTGAATGGGTGGATGCGTACTTGTATGCGGGTGACTAAACGAGTGAGCGAGAAAGTAAGTGGGTGGGAGTGAGTAAGTGCGAGAGTGAGTATGTGTGGGCAGGTGAGCGCGTGAGTAAGTGAGTTTGTTAGTGAGTGCTTGGGTGAGTGAAGGCGTGAGTGAGTAAGTACTTGTGTGCGTGATTGGGCGTTTAGGTGAGTGAGTGGGTTAAGTTTGTTAGTGCTTGGGTGTTTGAAGGCGAGCGCGTGAGTGAGTAATTGTATGCAAGAGTGAGCGCTTGGGTGAGTGAGTTAATGCACGTGCATAACAAGATCACATTTACAGGTAACAATAATCTGAATTTATTATCAATTTGTTTTAAATATAATCAAATGAATTAATCGTGTCAGGAATCCATTTTGTAATATGATTAACTGAATCAGGGAAACCGTTAGTTTAACCAAAATAATACACTTCAGGTTTTTGGGGGAGCTGTCCACTTTTTTGTTCGTATGTTTTTAATATTTTAGGGCAAATGCTTTCTCCTTCATCTGTTAAAGAAGAGCAAGTATTGTCGTTTCGATACGTCGTGAACATACGTACAACAAAGTTGACATACCAAATTCCTAAATTATGCCTTGGCACTCCAAGAACTGCCAACGGTATATTCTCAAATTAAATTATTTAAACATGCTTATTGTTAAGAGAGGATGGGTGGAGTGCAATTAAAACACATTAACACAGTAAATGTATGCAATTGCACTGTGACAAAAAAATGACATGCTATACTTAGGATTACACTATCTGACAAAAGGGAGTATTATATCACCCCATGTGGTTGAGTCCCATGCGGGATCCCAACCCACGCTCTTGGAGTTAAGCATCAACACGCCAGCACTGAGCACCACAGTACTTTAACTAATCAGCCACTGTGATAGTGTCATCCTAAATAAAGCATATCGCGCTGTCCTTTTAAAACCTCGAAAGTCGTCATTTTGCAAAATGGCGGCTGATGAAAGGACAGCGACGATGTGTTATATTATCACTGGATACGTTCTCAACATTCTAAGATTGACAATGTTATGTTGTACTTAACCCTGATCATGGACCTGGTAATTTCCTCGAACCCACGGTAAGGGTTAGGGCTTTAAAACAAACACAAAGATGAGCTCAACTTTTTGTCTGTATAAAAGTATCAACCTTTACCGTGTGGATCACGGAAATAGCCAGGTTAGGTTATTATATTGAACCAGATATGTCCGTTAGACGCATAGACAGACATGCGGCGATGATGAGTAAGGCTCTAATTAGTAATAGGCAAAACTCTTTAAAATTCTTCGGACACGCTACTCAGAATAAATTCTCCAAAACTATGCCGCAAAGTATAAATCCATATCTTCATCTGAGTATAAATATACTGTTAAAACCTACTCTGTGCTTTGTGTTAAAAAATGAACATTGCTACCGCCCTGATATAACATTTAACTTAGATAAGGGGCATACATTCAACAACACATGTGCTTGATAGGTATATTTATTACTCATTTGCATGAAAGGGCTCCATCGTTCACCATGCTTCTGCAAGAAAACAACAAATTGTAATACTATTTGTTTTAACAAGTTTGTTGCTGTTAAATATTCATTACATATACAAAATAAAATTTGTATCACAATTAAAAAGTAAAGTATAAACAATAATAAACTACATTAACAACAAAAACTAATAACAACAAGAACATCACAATAACATGTTTATATACACTGCGAACAAAGTTAAGCACCCGTGAAATAAATCACCTATGCTCATGTGTTATTGAAGTCAATGATAGTAGTATTAGCTAACTTAAATCTACACTGGTTTGGCAATATGAGGTCACACATACAATGGAAATCAAGCAACACAACACAATAGGCACGTTCAAATTAACACCCTTGTTTCTATCGAAAGGCAATATTATCAGGCAAAGCAATTTTACTATTTGTTGGGTTATTCTCCAATGGTTTATATGGTATTATCTTGAATAATTGTACTGAGATGTTGTCAAAAGCGCAAAAAAATGAAAAATTATTGGTCTCCCCGCTGTAGGAATTACATGCAAAACAATCCGAAAGCAAACAGGCTGTCATTATATAGTAATAAGCCGACACATATAAAAGAAAACATGCCTATACTCTTCAAGTGAAGGAACGTCTACATTCAAAACGTCTTAATCTGACATCACATTGTGAATAAAAAATATCAATTCCAGAGAATAATCAAAATCGTTATCTGTGAAGACAGATTCCATTTGACATTCTGGCAACATAAATATAGAAGCTATGTCTATGAACCACTGAAATTCAGTGATGGCATCTGGTATTCGCGAAGAGTGAGCATGTCCTGCCCTATTAGTAGCACCCGTCATGCACATAGCTTCTATTAAAAGTCGAATATTATGTGAGGTGTTATCATTGTAGCTACATGATGATGATAACAACTGCTCACAAAATATAAATATAAAAAAATATCAGACAGGATCTATAAATGGCAGATCCATACTGATATAAGTTCCAACAATGGGAGCGGACTATAGCTGTTTTAATTCAAACTCTTACCCATAAAGTTATAACATTTTTTTTAACTCTGAGTCAATCAAGATCCCAACTGGTGTTGCTTCAAATTTTACATTAGTGTATATAGTAATACAAACTAACATCAATTTTATGTCCAAAGGTCCAAGGGACGTGAAGAGGTTAGAAGTTGACGTTAAAAATCAAATACTATTCGTGAAAGCAAGATTCACTGCTATCTTACATACAGCGAGGATCAACAAAGAGAAGCTAATAAAATGGAAGAAAACAGGAAAAGTCGGCGCTATAAGATTTGATAAAATACTAAGGTGATGTTTTGTTCTAATTTGAGAAGAATTACGCAGAACAATTGACACAATTATAGTTTTAGGCAAAGTGTTGGGTGTCTTCACAAAAAGATTTAGTTTCAAATGCTAAATATTCATGCAATATGGTGTAATTACACATCTGTTTAGTACATTTAGTTTCATGTTTATCTACCACCAATTTTAAAAAAAACCGATATAACAAAGGGAATAACAAAGATGGATAAATATGTCTCCCTTGTTTTGTGTCAGCAATGTTTGTTTTTTAATTGATCAAAATGGATGAAAAACGTTCAGGCAGGAGTGTGGAAATAACATTTCCCTAAATTTTCCACAGACAAGTGAACAGGCGAAATCTACTTGTCCAGAGCTCTACATGTCCAACTTTGATTAGTTTGGGGATGGTTTATGATGGTTCATGATAACTTTTTGTTAATATTTAGTCCTGTTGAAAATCATTCCTGTAATAATTTGTGTAAAAGAGCTCCTGTAGGAGCTCTTTTACTGAATTAATTACAGGACAGGTTTTTAACAGTCTATTTATGTTGGCGTTTCGACATTGAAATTGACAAGTGTTGAGTCGGACAAGTCGGACATAGTAATTCCACCTCCTGGTTTAGGCAGCAGTAATAATCACCAAATCAATAAAACGTCCAATCAGTTGAGAAATACAGGGTTAACATCAGAAAGTCAGATAAGATATGTCACCCTTAACAATACCAATCAACCAAACTGGAATTGAAAATAACTTCGTTCTGAACACACGGGTAAGCACTGATACATTGCTGTGATCTACAGCCCAAGTACTATATACTTTAAATTTGAATATTTTAGCAGTTTTTAACCAGAAACAAGTATTGCCTCCACAAGTGGATTTACAGACAAACAATAAAACCTTAGCAAACAATGTTTCTCAAGTCTTTGATTTTAACAATATTTCATCGCTGCAAAAAAGTTAGGTTTAAGAGTAAAACCTAATATTTTGATTTGTGATTGTTTAGACCGCATTTGATTAAATGAATTAGCCAAAAGGAAATAAATTGTAAATAAACGAGAGTAAAAACACACAGTAAATTCGTCAAGAATAGGAAACTGAAAAAAAAAATATTGCAGTTTGTAAAAAACATAATTTTATTTTTCAAATTTCCAAAATGTGTTTACACCCTCTACCAGGCACTACCGCTACTAATTTTTTAAATAAATAAACTTAAATGGATAGGATCTTATAGAAGAGACAATCTAATTCATCCCTTGTGGTTAAATGTTTGACATATAAAACGTGAATCTGTTGTGAGAAATCATAAATTGAATAATCAAATGAAGTTGGTTTAAACCACAGTAGAAAGCGGGGAGATGTTTTATTTTACACTTGTTTTTCCAATAGACACATTTACAGCAAAACCGGAATAACGCTAACTCAGATGGAGTACAGTGGAGACATTTTGAAGACGTTTATAGTTAAACATGGCAACGGATTCAGCTTTATGAATTTCGAAGGTACATTAGCACAACAATACAGTGATCCTTACATGTAACTGCAATGTGCAAAGATACTTAATTAGACATGCATAGTGTTAGGGTTCTTAATTGGCATTTAAAAGTGTGGAACATAAGTCTAAATGGCTTAATGGATGCCAACTTCTTAGTTTGGCATAAGCACACAGTTATTTCTCACTCTTTCATCGGGTGAATGACATGAACTGGTAACGTGGCCATACGTTTATATACTGGACAAAAAAGCTAAGGATCACATTTTCAGAAGATGATAATTCATTGGTATAAATCAAGTTATATCATGTCATGTAATCTATAAAGACTTTGATGACAGAAAATTGATGACAGAACGCCATGAAAAAAAGATAATGTCAACGGCTGGAGCGGGGAAACTGGGCACCCCTCAACACAGGGAGAAAAATGCCATTCTAGCTTTCTGTTGCCCCATGGACGTCATGATATCATTGTGAACCTTCACAATTGCTGTCTCAGTACTGTGACTTGACTTGTAAGCAGACTGAAATGTTTCGGCCAGATTGTTTTGTTTAAGATGTTGCTGTAACTGTGAAGCTATTATCTTCTGAAGACACTTTGAAACAAAAGAAAGATTGGACACAGGGCGATAGTTCTTCAGGTCATCTGGATGTGGTCGTACAGCTGGTCGATGTGCATGAAGACCCATTCCGTGTAAAACGATTACGAACTGTTTGGGGTATTACAGTGCTGAAAAGCTCTATTTAGCCTGACAGCATCAAGGAATCGATTACGACGTGTTAAAATACCGATATAACGGTCCTGTCGCGCTGTTGTTGATCGTGGTCTGCCACTTTTTAGCCGTTCACGGACATCATTTGTTGCTTGGTGTCGAGCCTAAAAACGGGAAATGACACTTAGTGACACACCCATGGCAACACCCACCCTTCTCTGCGAATGTCCCATGCTTCATCAGTGGTTAAATGGGGTCTTTGTGGCATATTGAATGTTTCCAGTTGCCTACAATTGAATCTGTGTGTCAAAACCCCAAAAATGTGTCAACGCTTCATAAGTCACCATATGGAAATTTCAACCCATGACCATACGTCACGCAAATTTTGTCGCATGGTATTGCCCTAGGTATTTGGTAGGTGCACTCCTTTATCCCAGTTGACTGCTGGTGTGTTCTTATTTGGATGGTTTCAAGGAGCTTGCATTGTCAACAGCTGTTTTGTTAGCGGCTATGGTTTTGATGGATACCAATGTATACTGCAATGTGGGTTCTTGATGCAGTGTCCAATATACTGCCAATGTCATGTTAGCTTTATTGGCAGAGGTTAGTGCTCTTTGATGCTTACGCTGAGTGGTCTTAGTGGGTGTCTTCAATACCACATTCAGTTTGATAGACACATCCCCGTGGATTGTGTCTTGTTTTGCATGTTCCCTTGTCATTGGCGTTGAGACATGTTCCAGGGTCAGTGTTGCTTATGTGCGGCACTAAGGTAGGCTATGTATGTGTGAGGTATTCTCATAGAGTATTAATAAACAATAAAATAAAAGAAGGTACGTATGACAATATAATTTCACATATATACCATTTACAGTTTTTCTTTCAGATGCAATAACTGTCATGGTTTAGTTTGTAATTATAAGCCTTATAAGTGATGCCCTGGTGAACCTTGTTCCATATTTAATTAGATTTTTTAAATGTAGTATGTTCACATATGTATTACCTTTCAGCTGAAGTAATAATGTACTATACATGTACATTCAACAAAATTAGAAAGTACAAAATTACCGGTAGTGCACTGAAGTATGACCAAGTGGAAATTCGAAACATGAGGTGTAATAGAATGTGGAAATATGGTGACGTCTTCTATGTGTCTGACTATAATAGGTAAGCATATTTTATGTTTTGAGCATTAAAGTGTATGTTGGAAGTATTAACAAGTAAAGATTACTTATTTCATTTAGAATTTAAAAAGGGTTTTTGTTTTACACAAGCATGATTTTATTGTCCGCTGATAACCGTTGATAAGACAAGCACAGTGTGAACAATTATCGATAGTTAAAACTAAAAGTAAGCATGTTCTTTGTTGAGGTCAGTTAAGAGCATTTTAGAACATTTAGAATTAAATGAAAAGAAGAAGCTAGAATGCTACAAATGCGTAATTCTTCCCAATCTGGGGTTTTTTTTACAAATGAAAATTAATTTGGCTTCGCCGATATTTTCTGAGGTTGCTTCCTAAGTTATTTAGGCCATATACATATTTCCTGAACTGTCATTTTTAGAAAGTTTTTTGTTTCTTGTTGGTTTTTTTTACTTTGTAATATAACGTGAAGAAAACAACTGTACACTTTAGTTTGTAAACCGGACTTAGTTACTAAAAAAACACTGTAAATTACTATGATCCAAACGCCTGCTGACATCATTTTTTCAACACACCCAGGAAATGAGTTTACTTTATTAACTTAATGGAATTGTTTACTGCCCAAGTAAAATTTATCATTATTTTGAATATGCATACCCCACCCCCTACACACACGCACGTGCACATGCACACGCACACGCCGTCCCCCTAAAAAACGAAAACAACATAAGCCCAACTGGTACACACAACAAAACAATATTGCATTTAATACAAGAACTAATTATTGTATTACAGGGGTCTGTTTATTGTCAAGAACAATACACTAGGAGAACTACTGGTCAAGTTAAAACAAATCAGAACCGTTACAACCTTAAACTGACCACATCCTACCAACTGGGCGAAACGCTGAGGAGGCTGTCACACAACACAGATTACCGTGTACCAGTCATGCTCTGTTGATGCAAACATGTCAGATTAAACTCCTCTGTCAGAATAAAGTGCATAACTCTCGCTTTATGTCTTTGTTTCTATGATCAGGGTCCCTTTTTATAAAGACATCATAACTTTACGACGTCCTAAACCATGTCACTGGGTTAATGGAGTAGGTCTACAAATGCAAAAAATGGTTGTGAAGTGTGCACCTTCCACAAAAAAACAACTTGTTTTTGGGGGAAAGTGCACAGTTTACAACGATTTCTTGCATGTGTAGACCACATATATTAACATAGTGATATAGTTTAGGACGTCGTAAAGTTATGACCTCTGAATTGCAATCTAAAGGTTTTTTTCCTTGTGATAGAAAGTGTTTCTTTTAGGTTATTGGGTGAGTTATTGTTTAACACAGATTTGACAATATTACAGCTATCAGCGTAGTACAATGTTATGACACATTAGGATCCTTAGTACCTTTGCTTGTCGTAGGATGCGATTAAAAGAGGCAGCCTGTTTGCCGTGGGCTGTGTCCTGTAAAGGTGGATGAAGGTAGTCTTATGGTTGAGGGTGTTTGCTAGCCACAGTGCTACATCACTAAACACACCACTTCGACCCCGAGGTCAACTGGACATGTGGTCAGGTTAAACCCAAGCTGATCAATCGGCTAGTCACGCCGAGCCCTTGGTGTTAGCCCATTTTTACTTAATGCTATTCCTTAAATTTCTCACTGTTTTGACAAATCTGTATAAAATTTGGTTAACGGTTCTTAATCACTCACTCACTCACTCACTCACTCACTCACTCACTCACTCACTAACTCACTTTTCTTTTAACACTCAGAAGGCGGTGGCTAAAGACCAATCCTGATTTTCACAACTTTGGGAGTCTATTAGTGCTGTATCCCTGGTACCAGTCCATCAGTGCTGTATCCCTGGTACCAGTCTATCGAAAGCCAACCGGGTGACGAGTGAGGACATGCACTGATGAATCGCACTCCCTACCATCCTAAAACGAATACGTGTGCAAATAGATTCTTTATCTTTGGGTTTGGAATCCACAACCGTCTACAATGACAACAACAACTAAGCAAGTGTTTTGGTCATGAAAGGCGGTGCTGGTGGTGGTGCGGGTGGTGAGCCACTTCAGCTAAATAATTTCGATATTAAAAAGGGTGTCAAAGATATCGCTGGTACAGTCAAAAACATAACTAAACTCCGTTCCGGGTATCCCCATTTTCTAATTCTATTGACTTTCCAAACATAAGGTGAATGTACTGAGCACTAATTATAACGAGTTACTTTCCTAGCATTGCATTACGAACTTTTTTTAATGTTCTGTTGAAGATCACTACGCGGTATCGGGATGTATTGTTGTTGGTGGCGATACATCGATGTATTGTCAATATTCACGATACAAGTATTGCGCCATATTGCCTAAATGAACTTTTCTTTGCTACATCGTATCAGACGACAGACGATGACGATCTCGATACTATCGATGAATCGTTACACCCCCAGCTATGACCGCAAAGACATAACCACTCGACACAAGGACGATATTTGATATGTCATTTATGAGACCAGATATATCATTTGTTGCAGTGTTATTATTAATATTACTCATGGTAAACTATGTTGGCTCGTGGGGGAGACCGATTGAAAAAAGTACTTTAGACATTACATCTATCACTCTCAATACAAGTTATTAGCTAACATAATAGGTTCCACACAACTACATTAGTTAACATGATATATTTCACACTATTTAGTTCACACAACTATATGAGCTAACATGATACATTTCACACAACTTATTTAGCTAACATGATACATTTCACACAACTTATTTAGCTAACATGATATATTTCACACAACTTATTTAGCTAACATGATATATTTCACACAGTTATAATTTCAACACTCTGACTTTAAAACCCCATTACCTTCGCTTTTGGATGGTCGCATTTAATTCGGCTCCAAGCATAACGTTCAAGTCGTATTAACTTTATGATTTACAGTATGCGTTTTGATTACCTCTTTTTATACACACACTTTGACTTTCCTGTTTTATGTTAGGTGTGTGCTAAGCCCGGCGTGTGTAACTGAAATACACCAACTGATGCACGCATTTCGACTTCTGCGTCTCGCTGCATTACTAAACTGAAGTATAAAAGAAAGTACACACCACTAAAAATATCATATGTTTTCAAATGGTCAACAGAGTTGTTTTATTCTTGTCGTTATACTAATGTACCGAACACAACCAATGAGATGATGGCACTCAAACGTAACTTGGACATTTTGATATAAACAAATTAGGTTTTCAAAAATCAATTTTTTTTGGTTTACTATTTGTTCCTGCAATATCCAAACTTTTATTGTTGTCAGATGTTACAAATTGCTGTGTATGTTTGCATCAACAGTAACTAGACTCCAATCATGTCTTTATCTAGCTAAGCTCAGGTGTGTTTTTTTATTGTTTACAAGTCACTTTTATATTTTGCATATAATGATAAACAACTGTCTTAAGACAATGCAATTACACACAAACATATTACCCCCTATTTAATGGTAAAGGTTGGTGGCCTGTCCTCTCATATTTATTTTTATTGTTTGTAAGTTTGCATTAATTAATTAATTTAGTATGTCCAAAATGAAGTAAAAGTTCAATGGTTTTACTTTTATATTACAAATAAACTCGTATTTGTGTGACGCATGTTATTTACCCGCATCCATCACTATACACAAACGAGAATACTTTATTTAGTCTGTGTATACAATTTTAAGAGTATGTTTTACATCTCGTTTTTTTTAATCATAAAAATATTCTAAACACATACATTTTATAGTTTATACTTGTCTAAACTTTGCACTATGATACTTGTAGTTCTTTTTTTTCCATTTGGTTCAGATGTGTGCAGCTTGTCAGTAATTAATCCAATCCCTCCAGTTCCTCTTTCTTATCTACAGCTTGTCCAAAACCTCTCTTAACATCGACGGAGATGCTTCATTTTAGTCTGTATGTTATTGTTCGTAAATAATCTATTTAGATCACCGAATAAAATGTATAGACATTATTTAGCGGTTTTTATTGTGTGTGTTTTTTTTATTAATTTGATAAGATTTCCGCAGGAAATCTCATCAAACCAATAGAAAACTGCTGAATAATGTCTATACATTTTTTTCTAGTGGATTCTTATCAGCAGGTGTAATCTTTGTGTTCCAGAGATAGCACGTGAGATATGTAGAGGGAAAACTTGCATTGTTCATTACGTCTACAGAGATCTTCACATATCTTCCAACCAAACGATTTAACATGTGCATGAATATCCTTTACGCAGAGGGATACAAAATTGAAATTCGATATGGAATAATCTCATTACATTTCCTTACATTTGTTTGTCATGTTTAGTGTTAAATATATCATTGGTGTATGATTGTTTATTAATTAAAACTTAATTATGTTTTCATAATTTCCCCATAATAATGTTTTTATATTTATTGTATGTAAAACATTCTTAACAGCAATATACGACTTTAGCATTATTAACAGCAGTAGCTGCATTTAGCGTTTTAACAGCATAATTAACTATGAAAGACTGTTAAAACATAAACAACTATATTTAATCTAGTTAGCAGAAAAAAAAGTTAATTTTAGACATTGGTAAAATTGATAGTGCCTCTAGGTTTTCAAATGTAAAACTAAACAAGTGTTAATATTTAATAACCCGAGCCTTAGTTGGTTGCATAGACTGTGTTTAAAACGACGGATCTCCTCAGTTACTGATTCTTCTTTTTGTCTATGACACTTGACAGACCGAGTGTGAGTTTACAAAATCAAAAGATACTTTTTAGATACTATTTTGTAACAGGCTAAAAGATTTTTGTCTGGACTGTGGTAGTAAAAAATATAATGATACGGGAAATGTAAGAAAGTCTAGTTACTTTTCTCCAGCAAAGTGAATACGATACCGTCGTATTTATGATGTTACCCAGCAATAAATCAACACATCTACACTTGACTGATTGGTACACTTTACAAATGTTATATTTATGGAAACTATGCATATACTCATATAAAAAGAACCTTTTTCAAAAGAAAGTAGCATTTGTAAATAGCTTAATATATCTATACTTGGTTAAAGCAAGAACAATATAATAGTATTTTTATCAAGATTGCTTTAAGCGCTTTAAATAATTTACTTGAATTGAATACATATTTGATATTAATGTTTTTAACCCACACAAATAATTAATGATGTTTTTGTAGCTAAATATACCATACACAATATAACTGATTGTTGGTGATTCATACGTATAGCTTATTATATTTTTATTGTTTAAATGTTTAAACAAATCTGTTTTAACACAGTGATTTTATATTACACTCTGGCGTTGATAGTTTATTAAGTTTTATCTTAAATCCGTACACCAGTCCCCCGTTTCACAAAGACGTCATAACTTTACGACGTCATAAACTATGTTACCGGGTAAATGGGTTTATTCCACAAATGCCCAAAATCGTTGTCAACTGTGCATTTTCCAACGATTTTGGGCATTTGTAAGCCAATACAGTTGCCCAGTGAATTGGTTTACGACGTCATAACTTTACGACGCCTT
>JAULCD010562929.1:0-14245 GCA_032361085.1 Calliostoma canaliculatum | reverse complement strand
GAAAACGGTGTTAGTATCTACGCCGAAACGTCGCACACATTGCAATAAAGAAGTTGATATCCATAAAAAAATACCTTCATTGTTCATCACGCCAACTTCTAGAATAATGCCCATCAAAGAAATCAGCAAATTGTTCAGAATTTGGTAACCTTGAACACAGGTGTAACAAAGCTGAAACACCCTAAAACGCGTACGCAACTGCGATCAATCCAGCGTTTATAACGGTCGCACGGTCTGCGTGTGCTAGATGCACAAGACGCCCGATAAAAGTGCAGAGTACTCAGTTCAAAACTGTCAGCACAGCTTTCACAATGTCAAGATTGAATGAAGCACAGAGGAACAATGCCATCGGACGAATGAAAGCAGGTAAATAGAGAATGCGAGTGTTTTTAATGTGTCCATTGCACCATTTATTGACCCATGGCAGCATGACACCATGGATCAACACGTGACCAAACAACTCCACGGGACATTGTTTCAAGAATCACTAAGGAATAACTTAGCCTAAGATCGCTTTCAAGAACAGGGCCCATAACTCTTGCAGCTGTTTTATACGCCATGTTTATACATCGTTTATGCCTTAGGGTTTGCAATTTAGCGTTCATTCTGATGTAAAATATAACCGCAAGCCAACGTTTAAAATTTTCATTTTGTCTTGACACCATCATATGAACAATTTACTTGTATTTTAAGGACGTAATGAATGTGACCTTTCAAAAAATACTTCCCAAAGTCAATGATGTTAAAAGTTGATGAATATTATGACAAAACTAATATTAAATGGGTGACAGATATTATTTATTTGTTATGTAAAAGTGATAATAATTGTAAAAATAAACATTTTTACGTGTGTTTGTAGTTTTGAGTGGGGTGGCATCATAACATTGTAAAGAGCCACGGATTGTGCTACAATACAGTTTCTAATGTCACATCAAACGTGTTTATTGCAGTGGAGATGTCATACAAAGACGCTTTCACGTCAATCACCCGGATGTGTAATCTAAACGTGACTGTTTTTCCTTCAGCTGAGATTGAAGCGCTGACAAGTAATGTGAAACCTGACAAATTTAAATGAATTGAAACGTGTATTTCAAACAATTTTTTAATTCTTTAAAATGTAAACAGATTTCTTTTTACACGTTATAAATCCTGTAACAATTCACACACAAAAATTGTTTTTAATGACATCAGATGGTCACGACGATGCAAAATTGTTAACTTTATTATATACTACTCAAAAGAATCAAAGGAACACGCAGATAGTTTGCCTAAGTACAAAACACCAAAAACAGACCCAAAATCGACATAAACGTTTCAATGAATCATTTAGCAAGGGATATTTGAAAAACACAGTGCATGTCAGTTCATTTTCAGACATTATATTGACATGAATATTACATAGGGGTCAATTTCGAAAGTCACATAAACCCCTCTGTACACTTAAGCTTGGTATTATCAGAAGCGTGTGTATCCACGTCTACTTGCGATACAGTCCATACATCGCTGCCGCATAGACCTTATGAGAGTCTGTAATGTCAGTTGTGGGATTGCCATTCATTCCAACTGTAGCAATCAAACACGATTTGCAGGTGGAGGGTGATTGTCGCGAATTTTCCTCCGCAGGACGTCCCACAAGTGTTCTATAGGAGCAATATCATGCGAATACGTTGGGCAGTTCATTGTCGGAATCTGTTGTTGTCGTAGGAATGCTTGAACAACCTGACCTCGTGTGGGCGAGCCTTGTAGTCTTGCAGGATAGCACCAGAACCACAACGAGCGGTTGCAGAGTTTCATTACGGTACCTAACAGCTGTCAAATTTCCCTTAATATGGTAGAGTGGTGTTCTGTGATGAAGGCTGAAGCCACTCCATACCATTACGAAGCCGCCGCCAAATATGTCCCATTCCCGAACATTAGCATCAGCGAACCTCTCCCATGGGCGCATGTAGACATGGATTCGACCATGCTTAAACTGAAGAGAGAAGCGTGATCCGTTTGTGAACAAGACCAAACCCCACTGTTGACGTGTCCAGTTTTAATGATTGCATGCCCACGCCAAACGTGCCCTTCTGTGCTGTTGTTGTGAAGATGGTCAAATAGCCTGACGTCTTGGTCGCAGGTTAGCTTCTCTCAGACGATAACGTATTGTCTGGTCGTTGACGTTGGTATGGGTTGCTGCATGCAGGCGTTGTCATAGACCATTTGCAGTGAGGTCACGTTGACGTAAGGACGACAGGATGATGTAGCGATCTTTGGCACGTGTAGTACGTTTTGGTAGACCAGGCCTTCGTGGTTCTTGGGACAGTAAATTTAACTTTCATGCTTTTCATGTTTTTCCAACCAAAGCATGTAGGTATTCCAGCTGCAGTGTTGTGTTTTAGCGCTATCGTTCAAGCAATTTTGGAAATTTCTAACTGAAAACATCTCCATTAAGTTTTTGATATAATGTGTCAAACACCCTGGTAATAATGACCGAACACCCCATAGTCATCTGGTATAACAGTACTTGATCACCCATTTGTTGGTGATTTGTAATTGGCAAATGACTATGACACCTACAAAATTAGGGTGTTCATTGGATTTTTTAATGTAGTATACATTATTATACAGAATGAGCTAAAGGAATGAAGTTAATTTTCATTCTCTTAAAAATGTCAGTTCACGGTCCGGTTCCATGAAGCTCTCGTCTTGCAAACATCGTATCTTCGTCTGTTGTAGCCTTCGTAAGATTGTCAGTCTGTATGGAACATAGACCTCGTAACAGGTGCCACTAACAACAAACTAGTTAAAGACATTTTTAATTGTAATAATGTGAATTGAAGGACAATTAAATCATGTGTACAACAAAGTAACTTCACTGAAGAAGGGGTTATGTCAACGGATTATCAAAATAGTCTCAAAAACATTATGTAACTTATAGATTGTCAGAGTGGTGTTTTCACAACGTATAAAATATATGCACCGACTTTGTCTTGAGGGTTAGACGGTCTTTAAACAAGTATTATTGGGAACATAATCCCACATCTGCCGGTTCATTACAAGTCAAAGTCGAATTGAGCTAGACGTGGGCACCGTGCGAAGAGCACCTCATTTCATGAATGAAAATAAATGTGTTTTATATGTGTTTTTTGCAAGTCTTCTTTATGTCTACCGAAATGTGTTCCGAGACAAAATGCTTTAAAACTGAATTAACTTTCACAAATGAACTTACGCAAGTATGAGAAATACTGCATTCATGAAAACAGATTGTTTGAAGATTGTCACAGGGATAGGGCCTCCCTTTGATCTCGTATAATTGGATAATAGCATGGTAGACAGAAGCAAATAGAACTCCATCATATGTTTTAGTGTCCTTAGCATTACCAAATGAGTCAGAGCTACATAATCTTGTTTATTGAAATATCTCTGTGCTGAAATCTAGTTGTTCTTCTACGTTAATGCTGACATAAAGTATTTTCAGGTGTTTTCCCCACATACCTTATAATTTATTTTTGTAATACAAATCCAGGAATTTAACGCACATGTAAAACTTGTATGCTCAACCTAGTTTAAAAATATGTTTAAGTTTGAAGTTACGGGTAGTGTTTTTTACACAAATTAATTTTCAACAAAAAACAGCGATTTATCATCCGAATTGATTAAAACAAGTTATTATGCATTTGGCCTACACTCACGCTGGCCCCGGTTCTCAAAGCGATATTAAGTTAAGTTGATCGAAAGGGCTAAAATATAACATCGGCTCACGACGGTCGTAGCGCAGAGATCGCTTTGGAACCGGTGCTATTCAGCACCGGTTCCAAATCAATTTCTACGCTACGACATTTGACAGTCGTAAGCCTACCATAAGAAACAACTACATCGTACATTGTTTCAAAAATCACTAATTATATCTATGCTGTACATATTTGTCCAAATATTGCGCTAAGAGAAAGATTGATCATTATGAAAATATGCCCTGATGGCTGAAAAACAACGTAATGCTCTTGCAAAAAATCCAAAATACTCAACTTTTTGCAGATGAGGCACTGCCAACCTCCCACCTACTCTCTTTATTCACCAACCCTTCTAGCACGTGTCTAGACAGATACTGAAATCACCTGCTCCTCGACTCATTGCTGTCTCCGGGTTTAAGTCTTCAAACGCCGGCGACTACCCCGTTATTTATAATGAGATTTCGTTTAATTGTGGTCTCTAGAGATTATGGTTAGGCAATACTGTGACACCTATGTTCTTTTTCCTATTACCAGTTGAAATTGGATTTTCTAAAACAAACTCATAATGCACACCCACGGACTCTTGTGTTTGAAAAGTGACAAAGCTAATTTTCTGATTTTACAAGTCGTGATCAAAAGGAGCTTCATATAATTTTATTTATTCTTGTCAGAATAATGAGGACTATTTGTCTCACTGTTTTACGTGTATGTATTTTGCCATTATACTCTTGATAAAGCATTGTAGTTATGTATTATCAAATGTTAAGGTCCAGTTAAACAATTTTAAAAGATATGATTCTGACTTTGACCATAACTTTTCACATCTTGTTATCGGTTATAATTTGAACTTCGTTTCCTGAGGAGTATCAACGTTATCGATGCTTTAATATACGTTCATGTTAACCTACATGCATGCGTGATTAAAACTACAGCTATTTTGTGAAAGTAATTGCCTTTATGTTTGTAATAATTTCACCCTATTCGTGATCTCTACAAATAAGTTGTTGATTGGGCTAAGTTTGCCACGGTTGTACTATCAGGGTTTTTCCTATCGATCACAGACATAGTTTTGGCCAAAAGTAAGATGTTAAAATACTATTAAAAGATAAAACTGCAACTAATGGACTCGAAGCTAATGACTTATCAATTTAGACAGTAATAAACACAACTATATGTTATATTTGGGACTTCATTATCTGATAAAGTTAATATTATATCACTTGGCGTGATTGAGTCCCGTATCCACACCATCATAGTCAGGCACCAAATCGCCAGCATTGAGCACCCTAACGCCCTAACCATTCGGCCTGACTCGGCAAACTGATAGAATATTCACTTTCTAAGATGGTGTAATCCCAAAAATAACATAGTCGAAGCTAATGACTATGATAATGCCCAATGTGCCGTCAAACAATAACTCACTCACTCAGTTCATTTAACTGAACAATGTGTAACTATTTGTATTAACAACATATACATACTTAAATTATATGTGTCAAATAATATATATTTAAGTTAACTATTATTTACATACTAATTTCAGTAAATTAGAATAATGTGTATTTTAGAGTCTATAAATTACTGTTTATAAAGAACATATATTTTTCTTTTTTCCTGTTATTTTATTGAGTGCTTAACGATACAATGCTGCTTCCCACATTGGCAATGTCTTTCATTTAAATTGCACTTTGTCTTAAAAATATAACGTATACGTTTGAAAGAAGCAAACAAACAGACATGCCGTGTTTAATTAGATAGTTGCTACTGAATTGAAAAGTTGATTTTGTGAAAGTGAGACGCAACATACAACGAATTGCTTTTGTACAACAAATTGACTGGCCTTTTGTTATATTTGTATATATTGTTTCCACTTATAAATGCAGTGCAAAGTTGTTTTAAATACTAAAATCTGCGGAAGACTATTTTAACCCTCTAAGTCTAACTCGAACTGTTGTTATTGTAATGGACGAACTAGTTTCAATGCTGACTCCATTCAAGTACCTGATTCAGCCTTTAATCTCAACAGACCTTAATTACGTTCAAGCAGATAACAGGTATAGCTTACCAACAGGAATACACAGTGATGACCTTTACTCTTAGAATGCCGAGTTGAGTGTTAAAACTGTGACTACCTTGTGCTGTTAAAAATTTATCTTGTGAACATTTGTTTAAAAGAGCTCCGATAGGAGCTCTTTTAAACAAATGTTCACAAGATAGGTTTTAAAGGTTTGTTCATATTGGAGTTTGGACATTAAAACAGACAAATGTGGAGCTTGGCACTTTAAGAGTTAAACTTGTATTCTGACAAATCCGAATCAAGTTAGTACAGAAGCAACACGAGATAAATTTTGCTGGCAGGAGGAACACTCCAGGAATAACAGTAGCATTTTGTTTTTTGGACTCCACACTAATGAATAAATTGTTTCCTTGTTTTATAGAGATGAAGAACACTTAATTTGGGTCATCTGATACTAAATCCATGACAGAAATGTGATTACCAAATCCTCCAGGAGAATCGATAGGAATAAAATGTAAGGGATCCTGGTGCAAGTGTGCCAACTCAGGGTGCTATTTAACAAAGCTGTTGTAAATTTACGACCTCAAATCATTTGACTGTGTCTGTGTGATGGTTTTCAAATGCCCAATTTTTTTTTATAAAGTGTGTACTTTCTAAACGATAACTTGTTTGTCTTTGAAAAGTGCACAGTTAAAAAACGATCGGCATTTATAAACCGAATCCATATCTTCATTATCATGGTTTACGAGGTCGTAAATTTACGACAGTTTTGTGCAACGGCTCACTGGCTTTCACTGCACATCTGCAATATATGCATTTTATTTTATGCCCAGTGCTATTTTAACAAAATCAATGTCTTAATGCTCAGGGCTCTCACAGCTGCTCAATGGAAAAGGACACGTTACATGAATGTAAGCCATGCCTTAGGTGTTTTAAACGTAACATTCATTGAGATGTAAGTATAAACGCCAACACATGTTTTAAATCTATCCTGTCTTGACGCCCCCATATTAACACCTAACGTGCTGAGCACAACATTTGTTCATTTTTGTTTTTAAATTCCAACTGAAACAGGCAGTTAAAAACGTATTCTGTGGTAGATTGTTTAAAATATCTCCCACAGGGGCTCTTCTAAACAAATTATCACAATATTGGTTTTTAACCGCGCAAAGTGTTTCACAGTTGTAAGACTGGCTAAAACCAACCCAGCACTTTAAATGTTACGAGTATTACTAGTATTTTAAGGAACTTACTACCGTGAAATCTTATGAATGGTCCACCACGGCCAATAATGTTAAAGTATAACGGTCATCCTGACAATATCAACATGCTATGAGATACCTTGTACATCGTACATCGTACCCTATCACGATTAGACAACTGTATCACTATATTATGTAGTACGACGTGTGCAAAACATGGCAGCCAGACTCATCAATCCCATTGTCATGCGAAAGTATTCAACACCATTTCTAGAATAACTGCACGGGCTTCCTGTGAGATAAAGAATCGTTTTTATCTACTGGTTGCTTCATTGGCTAGCTCCGGTGTATATACAAGAACTCAATATCATACACCAGCCTAAACGTTCACTGAGACCGGTCGTCCACACACAACTGACAGTTCCACCATCTCAGACAAAAACATATGGAGACAGCAAAGCAGAGGCTGATCTGTGGAACGAGCTACCAGTGGGTGTCAGACAAAATGAAAGTCTACCCAGCTTTCGATTCACATTAAAAACCATTTTCATAACAAAAACCCATTTAAATAAGCTCTCTTGAGCAGAAATCTGGATAAGATGCACTATAGAAATTCTTTTTTTAGAATTATTACCATTATGTTTTCATTAATAATCGGTTAATTGATAAATCTCTTTGTAATCAAAATAGATACAAGACATATATTTATAAACCGATTCCGAGAGGAATGGCGTCATCACAATTGACAGAAAAACGAATTATGTTTACAGTCCAAGATAACTTTTAATATTACTTTGAACGTTTTATATAGCGATAGAGATGTCATTCAAAGATGCTCTCTCACGTCAATTCCCCGGATGTATAATCAACATGTGACTGTTTTTCGTCAACTGAGATTGAAGCACGGACAGTAATGTGAAACCTTATATATTTTAATGACTTCCTCTGAAAAGCGTGTATTTCAAAGCAAATGTTTAATTCTAAATTTTATTTCACACATTATTTTAACAATTTACAAAATATGTTACTTGAACAAACTACAAGGAATTGTTTGAGAGGCATTTTGAAAGTTGTGAATACAAAATGTGACAATTTATATGGATGATAACCTAGCTTGAAAACGGTATAAGAATCAATACCAAAACGTCGCTACTGTGTCATACAGACGTTGATCATCCATAAAGTTTGTCACATATTTTAGAACCTACA
This sequence comes from Calliostoma canaliculatum, assembly GCA_032361085.1. Classification (NCBI taxonomy): domain Eukaryota; kingdom Metazoa; phylum Mollusca; class Gastropoda; order Trochida; family Calliostomatidae; genus Calliostoma; species Calliostoma canaliculatum. The sequence continues at coordinate 6,104 of JAULCD010562929.1, read as the reverse complement.
AGGAATCTTGTTATCAACATCAGACGAGTTGTTTGAGTGGCATTTAACAGTTGAAATGATGATGAATATACATATATTATAACATCGTGGTTGCGATGTTTCGATGTAGAATCTTACACTGTTATCAATCAATCAACTTTTGACTTTAATGAACAAGAACTTATAGTAAGTGCAACTGACCACAACTTTGTTAAGACAATTTTCAATGTTAAGATGTACCTCAAAGGTCCAATTTAATATTGTATACCACAAAGTAACTTCAAACATAAACGCATTACCAACATGTTTTTAAAATGAATTTTATTACCTGTATTCATCAAGAGCTATGTTGAAAAAATAAACAAATTACAATTTATGCTTTTAGTTTGTTTAAAGTACGCAACCCAACAAATGGGAACACTCGGTGTTTTTTTAATTCCATTCAAGTCTGTCGTTAATAAAATATTATCTTTGATTTTGTCTAACGTCAGTGGAAGCATAGTTGCAATGTACTTTTGAAATATGTACTTTTAGGAGTAACTTAAACAACTCATTGGACAAGTTGTGCAACCAGATCAATGACTCGGATGAACGGAGATTAATTTAAAAGTGATCACTTTGAAGTAGCATGTGCTCTCAAAAGGGTGGTTATTTTATAACTTTAGTCAAATATATTAACGAGTTTCACCAGTGTATTGAGATGATACAGTGTCTCTAAGAGATTTTTGTGACAGTTCCTAAGCCTGCTGAACACGGAGAGCACAAATAATCAACTAATGACAGAGTCAGTTTGTGTATATAACAGTTATGGATGGGGACTAAACATATGAACCTATCTATGTTTCTTAGCTACATGTCGGAGTAAATCAATCAGCGTGTCACTGTTGGTGGATTGTGCAACATTGAGAGCAAGAAAATTAGGTCGGGAGACTTGTGAAAACAAAGTTTAAAAAACTCAGGTTTGGTGTCTAAAATTTTGTTTGAAATATTAAAATCATTTTTGAGTCTGGGTATAGTTTAGTTCATAAAACATACTTGCCTCTGAGCTCATATTTAGCATCTATTTAGCAGTGTAAATATAATTGTTTAAAAAAGAACATATTTTAACTATATATTGATGCTTATGCCTTTAAACAAATTTGTTATAAAAGTGTGACATGTCAATGTTATTTAAAATCAGGAAGGCAGTTCACAAATAATATTACTGATATATGTGCGTCATTAATTACCTCAAAGCAGATGAACATTCTAATCTCCCTGTGTTACGAGACAACATTCCATTGTGGTTAATAGAGGAAGCAAACGCTGGAAAAGTCGTTGCAAGTTTTAAAGCTGCAAGGGAAAGTGTCAATCAGTTATCACACGAGGTGTTTGTACAAAGGTCCTGTCTTTTGAGCGAAGACTTGGACCATGCACGCAACCTCCATGCAAATTGTCAATAGGTGTAAATATAAAACTTTTATGCCATTTAGACAGTGACAAACACAACTGTATGTTACGTTTGGGATTACACTGGAAAAAGTGAATATTCTATCACTGAGCATTGTTGAGTTGCTAGCACTAAAATCCCCGTGTAGTCCGTAAGTTCCCAGTAGCAAAGTCCTCGTAACCGAGTGGTTAAAGCGTTGGAATGCTCAGTGCTAATGATTCGGTGCTAAATCATTTTTTAACTTGTGATCATGTGAAATAGTTTACGATGTCGTAAATTTACGTTACTTTATGAAACGCCCCCCTCCCCCTATGAAGAGGAATTTTTGGCTCTGAGCTAGCTTACACTCAAATTATTCTGGTCAACACATACGCTAAATATATGTTTTGTTCTAGTGGTATCACACATGTTTTAATCTATGATTGGGACAGGGCAGTAATCTAAGAACTTCAATGTTTAACAAGCTGACCCACCCAGCCTACAGTCCGCGCCCAGCATTGCCGAAATGTGCGAGGCATAGATTGATCACAGTATGCACTCCGATCATGTTCTCACTGAAAGAAAGATTGTTGAAGAATTTCCTGATGAAATACAAATATAACAAACAACCTAAACATGAAACATAATCACATGATAAATGCCCAACTTTGTAAAGATATTTTCAAACTTGCAAACATGCTCATTATTCACCCACTAAAGGGCACGTGTCTAGACAGATAGTTTAACCAGTAGCTCATCGACTCCTTGTTGGCTCCAGATTTGACTTTTTAAAAGTCGTTGACTGCCCCAAAATGTCCCCATTACTCCGTTGTTTATAATGGAAATCGTAATACAGTGGCCTCTGGAGGTATAGCTGAAGCGCTGCTGTAGCACCGACGTTTCGTTTCCTATTACAAAGATAAATTGGATTTTCTGGAAAAAATATATTACACGCCCTAAAAATCTAGTATTAAAAAGTGTCAAAGCTAATTTTCTATTTCACAAGCTTTGATCAAGAAGAGCAGTATCATATTTTTCTCAAAACTTCAAAGGATTTTCTTTTGACGTTTCTGTTTTTTGTCTATACATTTGTCAGTCACAATCCTAGTTTATGTTTATGATTAGGCTTTATTCAATTGCAAGTTGCTAAAATATGTTTCATTAAAACTGTGCCCGATGAAACTTGACTAAATTGAAAGTCAGTTATGTTGTGCTCAATGTTTAATATTGTATTAACCAAACTTAACAGAATATTATAATGCACAAACTCAAATACTAACCTTTCAATCAATGGACACCATCACTTCTTGTTAACTGATGGATAGTTACGTTTACATGAAGGTACTTTTGTTCTTTTGGCAAAGGATAAACTTACAACCTATACATATTCTTAAAACGTGAACCCTTACTAATACATTTTAAAACGCCACCCAGACACAGTTTGTTCAAGTTCATTTATAATAAGTTTTACACTTTTAGAGTATTCAAAAAAACTAATAAATGTACCCTTGTAACCTTTAAAAATAATAATAAAATAAATAAATCAAAAGCAGCATGCAACATATTTTTAAAACAACTGCAAGTCTGCCATTGAAGCAACTTTACTTCTTGGGCTATCGTATACACACTTATATGTGCATAGAACATTACATCCACTATATATTTATATAATTTTTGAATGTAAAGTGTCAGACTGGACTCATCATCAGTATTTAACCCTTAAAGTGCCAACATGATTCCAGTATATCTTGAAAAATGCGACTACCATGTGCTTTTGAAAATCTATCCTGTAATGTTTAAAATAGCTCAGATTGTGGTATCAGTTGTACATGACTGGCATGGTTTTGCAACCTACCAGAAGTTAAAGGTGAAATAAATGTTGAACGAAATGTTCTTGTAAATTGTTTCTAAATTCAAATAGATTTGGAAATAAGACCTAGACTTAACAATAATCTCCAAGCAAAGCATACTTATTATTTGTAAGACTTAATTTAGAATTATGTATTATGTGATGTTTTTTTGTTTAGAGCAGATAAGTCTCTTAATGTATACAACAATTTTATGTAGCTTCGACAACTTTTGTAATATTATTACTATAAAACATTTTGTTTCTATTGTGAGGCACTTACATAACAAAAACAATACATATAGATAAATGTATGTGATAGTCTTTCAAAAAGAAGCAACTAAGGAATTTCAAGATGGCAAATGAATAGTAACATCCCGACATTAGCTGATTGTCCAGTTCAAAAGTAAAGATGAATTATTTGAAAGCAAATGTTTCAACAGTGATAAGGAAGGGAATCACTTTCAACAATAAGACCCAGTCATTCTCACCACAATGATCAGTTTGTGAAAAAGGAAAATTCTAGACAGATCATTTTACATTGAAAATAAGGAAGTGACCTCACTTTTGAAAAGATGTGACATAGAATTCTATACAGATTCAACAGTTTTTGGTCACAACCGGGCTCTTTTGTTACAACAATCGTATTTTATATAGATGACATGAGTGATCATTTGTTTAATAACTAAAAAGAATTCACATTGAAATGTTGCAGACAAAAAGTTGTAATCCATTTTTCTACACGTTCCCATACAAACCTCATGCTGTTAACCCAATTAAAGTCAAACTCAGTACTATCTATTGCAAGCACAATTATTTCGAAATCCTACAGTATCCTGTGATGATGTGTTTAACAGAGCTCCTGTTAGGGCTTTTTAAACAAATAATCACAGGATAGGTTTTCAACAATACAAAGTAGCCAGATTTTAAAAACGAAAATCGAGAATCTAAAAGGTTAAATCGCACATTGTTGACAAATGTGAATTTCTGTGACTGAGATGTTCGCAAATACTGTAAATATAATTTCAGATGGTTAAACGTTTACATAACAATAACTGGCAATTAATATTTAATGTAATAGATGAATAATAGATTTATTAACCTTCTAATATTAAATTGTAAATTCACACTGTTCTTAGAGATAACAAAAATCAATTGTGTTCTAAACCATGCCGAGATTCATGATAAAATAAAGCAGTAGTTTGTTTGTATTTTATCAAAAATGTTGATTAACATCACACAATTTTGAGCACAACACCCTATGTATAAAACACAAGCCAATTTCAAACACTCTTTCAAAAGTGTCTCTTTCAGTTTTCATTTCATTCAAAGATGTGCCCTTATGTCAATCACCCGGATGTATAATCAACACTGGCTGATTTTTCTCAGCTGAACTTGAAGCACTGAAATAAACGTAAAACCTTACAAAATGAAATGACTCCCTCTGGGAAGGATTTATGTCAAAGCCAATTTTCAGTTTGATCATTCGCATTGCAGTCACATTTCTTCTCGCACATTAATAATCATCTAATTAAGATGAAGATAGTAAAGAATATATGGTTACCTTAGACCTGTTCCTCAAAGCAAACTTAAGCTAAAAGATTTTAGTCGAAATGACCTTTTAACACTTCATTTACGAATGTTTAAATTTGGTAAATAATAACGTCAATGTTTGGATGAAACAGCTAGTAAGATTGAAAAAAAAGTCCAGGCCCCAGTCACAGCCAGCGTTAGTTATATTTTAGCATTTACGATAGACTTAGCCTAAGATCGCTTAGAGGAACGAGGCCCAGTTTATGTTCAGGTACCCGTTTCGAACCTTCTTGTGAGGCAAAGGCAAAGAATGTCATGACAACAGAATAAAAATTACAATGTTTTCACATTAACTTATGAAAATGTTAGACCTCCCTTTTCCATAGCCAAATGAATCCACTGTGGTGACAACTGTAGTTACACATTCATTATTTATTGAATCTGCAATCAAATTTAGTGATTAGACATTTTATACATAACTTATAATAGTTGGGTGACCTTTATTTAAAACCAACACAAAATAAGTTTTTTTATTAAAAAAAAATGTTTCAGTTATTAGAATAAAAACAAAGGTGTGCGATGACAACCTACTTAATCACGATTATAGTCACCCAAGCTCAACCCGGGGTTTAGTTAGACTTGAAGCTGTTATCGCCTATTGCTGCCAAATACCAAGTCGGTGATCAGTGTTTTTTGTGGAAAACTTTTTCAGTATCACAGGTAGTAAAATTTAACAAAACAGTTCAATTTTAAATATTTATTACATTTTTATTCATAATTGTTATACATACAAACAACACTGTCATTATAATATCTCAGTGTCTTCAAAGCCTTCTTTGTCATCGCGTAAATATCTGACACATTGTTGTCAGTATCACCATCATCACCTATCAGTGTATTCAAAGCCATTATTAGCTTTTTATTATCTAAATTACAACATTCGCATCATCACCAGTATCTTCAACATCGCTGTCAACATCAGCATCATAATCATAATTCTCTTTAATGCCATTGTGAACATCATCATAATATGTCAGTGTCTTGAGAATCTTATACGTATCTAAAACATCGTTGTCAGCATAAACATGATTATTATCTTCACAATTCTCTTCAACATCTGTTTCATTTTCATCATGTTCTTCATCATCATTTTCCCAATTATCTTTATATATTTGACAACAGCAACAACATCTTCTACATCTTTGTCTCCATTAACATCATCTTCATCTTCCTAAGTATCTTCAATAACAGCAACATCATCCCCAACAACTTTCACATCACCACCACAATCTTTTAATTCAGCATCCTAATCATCTTCCCTATTTTCTTCAGCATCAT
>JAULCD010562818.1:0-14245 GCA_032361085.1 Calliostoma canaliculatum | reverse complement strand
CCGCCCCCCCCCCCCCCGCCTAGCAAACAAAAAAACCGCTGAATAATTTCTATACATTATTTCCAGTGCATCCTATTTCGACAGATGAATTTGTACCACATAAGTACAGACGAAAACCGTTACAGACTGAGCTCTTTCTCACTAAAACACGACTGAAGAACGATAACTCTTTCTGTCTTCCTGCATCCATTGGAAAAATGTTTTGATCCTGTGATCTCAAAATTTCTAATCTGATTAAAACCAATGCTCTGTTGCGCTTTCCTCCTCTCTGTATTAGGATCTGGGTGCCCCGATAGCAGGTCATGACAAAATGGCCCTTGAACTAACCAATCAGCGCACTGCTCCCAAAATCGTGGGTTATATCGGGGCGTGGCTTACACTTTTGGATTCTTATAGCCAACACGAAAATGCCGAAATAAACTTCAATTCGACTGGTTAAACCTAAATTGTCGTTGAAAGGTCAGTTTGTCGTGACCTTTTATTGGAAGTCCCCAGATCCACTTGTGAAGCCCAACGTAACAATGGACCTGGTTTTAACCAGATTTTAAAATTTCCGACATGATACGAGGGCTTACGAATACTGCAGTCTAGTTTTTAAATTGGCGATGGTCGTACCACATAGTCTTTAAAATTTAGGATAGGTCGGTCGGGATTTTGATTCATTTTTTTATTGAAATATTTGTTTTCCTGATATAAAATTTAACGCTTAAAGTGCAGAGTAGATTTCGACCAGTGTTAAAACTGTGACCACCTTTGTTCTGTTGAAAACCTAACCTGTGATAACTTGTTTAAAAGAGTTCCTATGGAGCTCTTTTAAACAAATTATCATAGGATAGGATTTCAACAGCTTGTATCAGTTGGGTAAAAAATTAAAACTAATGTCAGTAATGAGCAAATGTTGTGCTCAGCACTTAAATGGTAAATAAGGGTATCTCTGGAAATTTAACTTCTGTTAATATTAAGGGTATCTGCGTTTTGAAATTACACTTCTGTTAGAATTGAAATTATGTAATACCACATTGTCCAAGGACTCCTGTGGCATCTGTGGTGTTATGCAGAATTTCCGCTAAGAGACCGGTAGGTGCGGGGTTTGATTTCCGGCCACATCAGATCACAAGACCTTATAAAAGTTGCACTCTCACTATGCAGTCAGTATAATGTGTCAGTTGGGGTTGTTCATGTTAACTACCACATGGTATGGCTTGTTGTGAACTGCTCAAAAACAACAATTTTGAGGGATTTTAACATTTCCAAATTATGTGCAGTTTTCAACAAATATCCTGAGTATAAAAACGAAACTTTAGTTTTGCAATAAGTAGCAAGCTGTAAACAATATTTCATTTTGTAATTACTTGTATGACACTTGCATTCTTCTGAGTCGTATGTCAAAACTGCACTGTCCTCTGAAAGGCAGGGCCCCGTTTTACGAAAAGATAATAACTTTACGATGTCTTAAACCAGATCTCTGGGTTAATAGATTTGATCTACAAATGCAAAAACTTGTTGTAACGTGTGCACTTTCAAAAAAACACTTTTACAACCATTTACGGGCCCCTGCTTTTTAATAGAACATTAAATTGTGTTTCTTTTGCAATTGTAAACTACCACCTTAATACAAGGAACCACTTTATTGTTCATTGGACTGTCATTATTGGAGGGACCACATAATATTAGATCACCACGTATAGAAAATATCACTTATCCACTAAATGTGAGTTCCTTCATTCTTATACCACCCCCAAATTACACACCCCGCCCACACGCCCCCTCCCCCACCCACACAGCCACCTCTACCCCCACCACCACCACCAATAAACTTACTTTAAAACAAAAACTAAGTCCTGTTTCCCGCCCGCCTGTCCCTCTTAAATTGAGCGGTATTTTTGTGTTTTCCTTGTGAGCCTCAAAAAAAAGTAGGTAAGGCCCCGAAGGAGATGACTGGTCACCATGCATCCTGGGTAACGCCAGCGCAATTACTCTAGATATCACAACGTTGCGATAGCTAGAGTAATTGCCCTGCGTTACCCAGGATGGCCACCATGGGTTTTGTTTAACAATAACTCAACTACCGTTTTCACGTTCGAAAAGTATTGAGTTCCTCGGAAACGAGCTATTTTGGCCTTGAAGTAAGGTTTTTAAAACAGTGTTTTTTTTATACATGTATTTATAAAACGTATTTTACTAAAAACAACTCTAATTTTCTGCAAGCTAAATAAAACATGATGATCATCAATATACTGGTACATTGCAAACGTATTGCATGATGTGGTTAATTTCATGTATTGCGGTTTACCGGTATACTGGTAATATCTCCCGTACTCACTCGCATTTTGCTGCGTCGGTTCCGGCGCTAGCCTTATCAGTTCCATACGTGGTTGTACATGATTGGCAAGTAGCTGCATGTCCGCGATCCACAAACGCTGAAACAAGACGCAATATATGATGATATGTATTTTAACTGTGTCGTTTGTTAGCAAGTCCAAACATAAAATGATAGACAAACTAATTATTGGTATAACCTATTTTGTTACTTTGGGGCGATATTTCGAAAAGCGAAACCAGCACCTGTTTCAAAACGTTGCTCCAAAATAATAAAAGAACTTATATCCACAAACATCTTGTCCCCACCTGTGTTTTAAAAAGAAAAGTTAGATTAGCTACTCATGTATCAGAAAAATTGAAACACGTCGATAGGACCTGGGTCGCGTTCCTCACAACGATCTTAATTGATCGTAAGTGCTAAAATATAACATTGGTTTACGACTGTCGTAGCGCAGATATCGCTTTGGAACCGGTTCCAATTCAATTTCTGCTCACTGACACTCGTAAGCCTATGCTAAGAAACAACTTCACAGGACATTGTTTTAAAGATTGCTTATGATCAACTCATCAGCCTAAAATGGCTTTAAACAACTGGGCCCATAGTGTACATATACTTGGGTAACCTATTCCAAATCAATTTCTGCGCTGCGACAGTCGTAAGTCTATCATAAGAAACAACGCCACAGAACACTGTTTCAAAAATCTGTGCCTGTGAAACATCCCCCCCACCCATAAACAAATTTAACGTCATCATTTCTCAAAACGATTTCAGGCATCATTCGGCACCGGTTCCACTCACGATCATTTTAACGCGAGACTGCTTTAAGGAACGTACCTAGGTGTCCTGTAAGCTTACAAGAGTAGACAGTTGCATAGCGTACGTAATCATTCAATATTAAGCAGCTGTGGGTTCCTGATCATGTGAAACGCTGGTGTACAAAGGACTGCTTATCTTAAGTTAAATTGTCATCGACTGAATTTGCAGACATGCAAGACCGTTAGTTTTAAGTTTCACGTGTTATAAAAATTCACCAGTTGATGTGTAGTGTGCTTTTACATAGTGTTGGTACTGGTATTTAGAATTATATCACAACAAAGAATATATAGAGGCTATTTCTTACTGTTTGTCAAATACGATGTATATTTCATCGAGTGAAGTCTGAAAACCATATTTTCACGAGTTGCGAAGACTTCACGAGATGAAATATACATCGTATTTGACAAACAACATGAAATAGCCTATTTATTGTATACATTTTTTTAAGTTTAAGTTTAAGTACTTTTAAAGTTATATTTGTTTTGTCAACATCTACAGGATCACTGTAAGCGATAGCTGCAGAAACTACGACCTAGACTATTGACTCAACTGATGACGCCAAGGGCCAAGAACTAACTTTTTTGCGAAACAAAATTTTTATCGCAATTTGTTTAATGTGTCACTGCCGACAAATTATGTAGGTTGGTGGTGTAAAATTTGTATTTTTATAATGTAATACTTTTTGGCTTTCAATTCATGTTATTCATTTGGTATGTATTTCGTAATTACATTGATTGGTAATGCTAAAAGTTAGCGGTCCGCCATTATTAGATATGCAAATGAGGCGAGATTCTCGTCCGAAGGTCACATGATACATCGAGGCGTTCTTAGAAACAAAACATGGATGTGTTATAACCGCTGAAACTTTGTAAATTTTAACAGATAAATTTTTTAAATGATTACATAAAATAAAACATTTCTTCTATTATTGGATTGTCTAATAAATTAAAAATAAATAACACAACAAAAATAGATTTCAACATGGCGTCGTGTTGTGGTGTACTGCACAAGAAACTACCAAAATAATGTTGTTTGTCGATAAATTATTGTTTTTTTCACATAAATGAAAATAAAAAGAAGCACAGGAGGTAAGATAATGCTTATTTATACAGGAAAACTGCATAAAACATCAACAGGTCACACAAAGTTTCTGTCGGCATCGGTTAGTTAGGTAAGGGTTAACCTCTGTAGCTAACAGGACAAGCCTTATAGTTACAGTTTCTGCAGCTAGTATTAGCACTGCAGCTGTGTGTAAATTTCAGTATGTTTGTGGCCGATGGGGTGGGTTCTTGCCTCACTGGTAGCTGCAGAAACTGTAACTATAGGTATGTCCCGTCGCTCTTGGCGTCATCAGTCTAGCCAATAGCCTAGGGCGTAGTTTCTGCAAGTAGCCTCAATGAGTGTCCTGTTATTTTTCAGTTTGAACTAGGTAGATATGTCTTATTTTCCAATCATTCTTGAATCATCAATATTTTTTAATCAACCTTACCAATACTTAAATACTGTATTTTTCTGAATTTCTCAAATCCCTTCTCTCTTCATTTATTCAATTTGATTTTAACTTAGAAAAAATAATGCAGACAAGTTATCTTGCTTAGAGAGACCAAGCTATCTATATAGATTTTTGAAAGTAGAATTCACTGAGATTTTCAAAAAGAAATAACGTAATGTTTACATGAAATAGGTCATAGAAAATTCAATGCAATAAATAGATAAAATAATGTCAGTCTGTTTTGAAAAAAGAAAAAAGCTGACCAACGCACGAAACCATGCTACCAAGAACTGACTGGCAAAATGACACTGACAGCAAGTTAGCAACTTCTTCCACCTTTCACTTTCAGTCTCAGATTAAGAGTAGGACACTTTAATGACTTGTCAATGTCAGTTCGGATATTTACTTGATATGATATGTCCTTAGTTGTTCCTTATTGCATACACGTTGTCACTTACAAACTAGATTCCCTTGGTGTCCAAATTTCCCTCGCGTCTTCGTGTTGGCAGCGCACAAGCTGAAAACTTGTCACGTGACTTTTGGGATATTACAAAACTTAAGCACTTTATTACAAAGTATAATGCATGTATAATTATACGAAAAGTGATTGTCATTTGCACTATCGTTTTTTGTTAATTCTTTTAAACATATACAAATAAATTATCACAATTCAACTTGGTATTACAATTATAACCATCAAAGTGACTTTGTGATTCGCATAAGTAAATCTTTGAGAGCCATTTTGAGGGGCATTCTCTGTAACTAGGAACAATTAGGGTATAAGAAAAAAATTAAAAATAAAGTTACTTATTTTTTCTTAAGTTATTACTGTTTGTTATTGTTTCATAGTCTGTACAGAATTCTAGTGCAAATTTCTTTTCAGCCGCAGTGAAGTTTTAAATATATATTTTAAAATTATTAGTATTTATGTATGTGTTTCAGTCATGCGTTGATATGTTTTTCAAAGCAGGTGTGTGTCCATTTGGACATAGGAAACCTAAACTAATACTGATATTGTTGATCATGACTGTTGTTATCCATTTGCTCAAATGATTTTCTCAAAATAACTTATTGTTTCCGTAGTATTTTAATATATTTCATAAAAAAAGTCAGATGAAGAAATTAACAAACACTTGCTGAGAAAATGCAGAGTTTGGTGCTATCATACTTTCTGTGTAAAACTAGGAATGAAAATAAACCGTGCGAGAATTTATTTTTGTAATAATCAAAGTGTCACGTAAATGATGTCCAGTAGATGATGACATGCTCTAATACGATCCAAACACAATAGTTCTTAACCTTACCTTCTGTTTTGGAGTTTCCCAGACTATTTTTGGAATGGTATGGGGTATATCTATTCTGGCACATAGGCCAGTAACATTTGTTAGCTTCAGATTCCAGTATGCATGAACAATACCGGGACTCGTAACACGAAAACCTCCGGAAACATACATTGTGTTCAAATTGGGTGTGCACAAGTAAAATATTTTGTGTTTCACAAACATAATTGGTATTATCAGTATTGTTTAATGTTGGTTTAAAACCAAATATATTTTATTTAATACTAATGCTTAATGTCATAAGATTGACTCGTAATTTTTTTAATTTTAGAGACACAACGTTAAGCAATCCGGGAACAGTTTATTTCACGGATTGCTTATGGAAACTAAATTTTGACAAGGGTTGCAAACAGGCAACAACATCAGAGTTCTTGCTGGCTTTTAGATCTGTCACTGTCAAACATTAAATTGACACCGTTTGCCGTTTGACATTTTCACCGTACCAGAACATATACATTAAAAATATGGGCCCCGTTTCTCTAACCAATCTTAAGCTAAGTTGATCGTAAATGCTAAAATATAACATCGGCTTACGCTTGTCGTAGCGCAGAAATCGCCATTCGGCACCGTTTCCAAATCGATCTCTGCGCTACGACAGTCGTAAGCCTATGATAAGAAACAACTTCAAAAGGACACTGTTTCAAAAATCACTGACGATCAGCCTAACTCGGCCTACTTCAAGGAAACTGCGTCAAAGTGGACCCCCCAAGTTAAAGCCTATAGGACCCCTAATAATCTTACTTGCGAGTCCCAGGGACTCCTAAATTTATACTTTGAGGTAAATCCCTAGCACATCACCCCCCGTTTGGCAACACTTGTTGGCATTTGTAAGCCAATCCATCGGCCCAGTGACCTGGTTTACGATGTCATTAAGTTATTACGCCTTTGTGAAACGGGACCCAGGCCTAACATGATGTACACCAACTGTTGTTTGGTTTTTGTTGTTGCTAAATGTGTTTGTTTGTATTTTTGTTTTGTTTGGTTTTTTTGTTTTGTTTTTTTTTAAAAAGACACATTAATTTGAAGAAATAATACACACATGTAGCTTTGTTTGTAAACCGTCATGAGAAAGGCTAGTACCCTGGCCTGGGTTTTGTTTCTGCGTCCTCAAATTAGAATCGTTCATAAAAATGAATCTACTTAGATCGCACAAAGCGTGTCATCTTTAATGACTGACAGGTACAATAGAACAAAATGACTCAGACTCGAAAATGAATGTTTTAAAAGAAGCAGCGGCAAGAGCAACTTGAAGTAAACATATGAAAATTAATTAAGCAACACACAATGCTTGGACCTATGATTCTGTAAATACAGAAAAAAATCCATATGATTTATTAACATGGTCGTTTTGTATAGTGCTGTATCGCATGATCTGGGACCCGTTTTACAAAGACGTCATAACTTTACGACTTCCTAAACCATGTTACTGGGTGAATAGAATTGGTCTACAAATATAAAAAATGGTTGTAAACTGTGCACTTTTTAAAAAAAACCAAGTTTTTCTTTGGAAAGTGCACAGTTTGCAACAACAAAATTGCATTTATAGAGTAAATCTATTAACCCAGTGATATTGTTTACGACGTCTTAAAATTATGACGTCTTTGTAAAAAAGGGGCCCAGTGGTATAAGATGTCAACATCATCATCAGGATTTACTTTCTTCGACGTGATCTATTAAACACAAATGCAATAAAGATTTAAAACTGTTCGCATAAATCTAAAGCAATTAGTGATGACATTAGGTGTTTGTAAATATGCAAGCATGTTCTTCTAAGCGCTAGCTAACAACAAAAAGGCACAATATAGCTTATAGTCACAAACAGTGACATCAGACGTTCACGTCAGAGTATGAGCTAAATCAACGTTTGCTAAGACCAACTTCAGCAGACAAAAAGACATTAAGGATCTGAAACATTTTCCATAAATCGGTCACAGTCAGTGTTGACATCAGTGTTCAACATTATGTTCATCTTTATTTAACACCCGGAATCAACACTGTAAGTGATTTATGCAACTGTTTTAGATCTTCATTAAACACCTGATATTAACACTGATTGTTAGTGATTTATGCAATCTGTTTGAGATCCTCATTGATTTATCTATGATGAAGTTAGGTCATGTTCTGGTGTTGACATCTGACATCACTTTTTGTGTTTATATGCTGTATAATGCTAATTTTGACGCGAAAGTTGGTTCCAAGCACAAATTTGTTCTTATTGTCTAAACAGTTCAATGACATTCAAGATGCCTGCAACAGACACAGCAATATTTTGTTCGCTCAGTTTCATCCAATAGGAAGCTGAAGAAGAAAAAAAATTAATGCTAGTACTTAAGCTAAATTTGACAAGATTGTTTTAGTCAATTTGCGCGATATCTGCCTTTATAACCGATAATAATTTTAATTGCCTAATAACAACAAAACTTTACCTACACGTGACCTTTTTATTTCTGTCTGTAGTTTTCCTAGAAAATCGTTTGTGATCGGTGAACAAATCACTCTCGCAATTGCTACGTGGTTTCGTCTGCACAGTGTAAACGGTATATGAAAGTAACCTTCGCGTTCGCATTCGTTCAGTGTGAACGCGGTCTCGGCGTGTTCCTCTTGACAGGTATCACACAGCTAAAGTTTGGATACAAAAGACCTCCACTACAATGTAATTGCTGTGGACAGCATTGTATCTGTTCTAGATACGTAGTTTAATGAGTTATAATAGGTTGTGGATTTCACTTGTAATAGCATAGTGTAACTGACAAATGTTGTTTGTTTTAAAAGAGTTGTGTGCAAAACTAACACTATTTATGTTACAGTTTTTGAGGTAATTTCCTATTATTAATATAATTTTTATTATTAATATTCAAAATTGATTTTGGCTTTGCAATCTATAATTTCTTACTTAAAGATTCTTTTGCCATAGCCATTTTCCGCCCCGTATATTGACAGTGCTCGATGATAATCTATACTGCTTGATGGGCTGTTGAGGCATCTATCGTGCAACAATTAATTTATGTATATAAGCTTGGTGTGTTAATATTTGACATTTTGAAAGTAATAGAACAGGGTGAGTAAATGAAAAGTTAACAATTTGAATAATAACAGTGCAAATTTGTATACAAACAAGAAGGCCGCAAATATTTATATTCGTTGAGTATAGCTTCGACCACAAATATCTAAAACTGTAATTATAAATAATATTCCTGAAAACAAGTACTTAGCACTCCTTTAACTACTGTTTACTTGTTCTGTCGAGGAACAGAGCGTGCAAACCACTCTTGATAAACTACAACTGTTGATACAAAATTTAATATTTATTTTTTATTGCAAAAGATGGGTTTGTATTCTGAAAACTGTATTGACTGAACAATCAATGCGTGCAGCTAACAGTGGGATAAATACGTTTGTCTGACCTTAACCCTTGTTTCTGAAATCCCAAATAAATATAAAAATAATACCCACTTATTTTACTGAGCAGTTTTATAGTTAAATATTTTAGATGGCCACTTTTTAAATTGTAAAAACGATGTGCCGAAGGAGCAAGGATTAAGCCAGAAACGTCATGTTTACACCTTTTTAAAAGTTGCAAAGGAAAATATGTGATGAAGGCATACACATTAGCCTAGAAATGCCATGTTTACAATCAAAACAGTTGCAGTCAAAAATAAACTAAACAAAACAAGTAAAGGAACAAACCATATTTGAGCAATTAAATTGATTTTGCTGTTTATATATTTGCAAAAGCAAATCAACAAAACCCATCTTGAAAAGGTTATATTAGTGCGATGTTGTTACAACTTAACTTGATCAAGTTGTTGCAAAGACCTCGTAAAAATTCCATTCTGAAAGTTATTGGATTTTATGAGAAAATGGTTCGTATGAAATACATTGAAAAATCGTGAAATCTTGATGTGTTGAAGCACTAAGCATTTGCATGCGTTGTTCATGATCCCTACTTCAACCAACCACTTATTAACAATAAAGCTTCGGTCGACGTTGGACATTTCGACACCTGCAAGTTGACAATGGTGGGACGTCAGCTGACATTACAAGATAGGGAACGGGGCATTGCTTGGCTCGAAGATGACCATACTCAATAAAATGTGGCATACAAACTCCATACTCATACAGTTAAGTCTGTATGCCACTTGTTTGTAGGATTTTGGGGGCAAGTGCACAGTTTACCAAAAATTTGAGATATTTTATAACAGAACACACTAGCTCTGTGACATGATTTTCAATGTTGTAAATTCACGACACTTGTGTAAAACGGTATCCAGGATTGTAAATTAATCCGTTTTCCAAGTTTCATTACAATATGTAGTGACGCATTAATAATGATTGATGGAGCTGGCAATTAAGATGTTGTAGTATCTCTGGAAATAGCTTGTTTTGATTCGTTTAAAGTTACAGTTTTATATGTATTGCGTTGTTTTTCTTGTTGGTTTTTTATTATTATTATTTTTTTATTTGTTTGTTTGTTTGTTTATTGTGTGTGTGTTTTTTGTGTGTTTATTTTATTTTATTGTTAATTCATTAGTTTTCCCTTGGTTATTTTGGGTTAGTTTTGTTTTGGTATTTTAAATCTGTTATTTTGACAATGACAATACATTTTCCCCAATACCTGACATACAATTAGGTGGATGTATAAATTGTTTTGATATCATTGTTTACGACAGACATTAAAAAGGGTTGGTAAAAAAAGAAACGGAAACAAATTTGGTCACGTGTCCGCGTACTGCAAGTAAAATTACAGACTAATATACAAATCCATAGAACATAACTTCATTAATATCATTTTAGCCTTTGGTAAAAAGAGCTGTAAAGTGACATTTACGATGTCTCAATTTTACCAGCTCTTTGCAGAACAGGTCCCTTGTATACATAACTAAGGTTGAGTGTTTGTAGACATGATATCCATCCTTAAATAATTACAGACCATTTTGATTCATAAAATCCTGTATTTGTTTCACAAAATTTAAGTTACATTACTATACACAAAATAACGACTGTTCAAATTGCTCTTAAGTGTGTGCAACGTTTGAGCTAATGACACAACTACACAACATTTAGCAGGATCACTAAAGGATCACTTGATAACTATACAGTAATAGAAAAATAAAACAACTATTGTAAAACAAAATGTTCAGTAGCACAACTTTGAAAAGTATAGAAAAATGACTGTGGATATAAACATTTTTAACAAGCAATGAAAAGCCACTTTTCATATTGTAAGGTTCATTGTAAAAATCAAAAGTAAATAGACCTACTAAGATATTATCGAAAGGTTTAACTTCACAAAAAGACAAACTCCATCAACACTCTTAACAACATCGTCAACAACAATAACATCAACATTAGTGTCAACAGCTACAATAACATAGTTTGCGTGAATTATAACTAACTTAATCTTCACAAGAAAGAAATGGTAATACTACTTTTAGGATGAAAGCTACATTTAGTATTTGAGTGATGTATTTTTGAATTATCAAAAAATAATGATGTAATGTAAAATTTGAGTGGATTTGAATTTGTGTGTGAAACAGTTTAATTGGTCCTGTGTGAACAAGCGAAATAGCCTGTGGACATCAACTTATTTATTGTGCACACGTTGCATTAAAGAAGTTTATATCCATAGAATATCTCGCTTGTTCATCACACCATCTTCTAAAACGCCCATCAAACAAGTGATGGTCCAGTGTGGCATGGTGTTTGACGTTGTAAACGATTATAATCTTGCTATTTTCATTGTGATAACTGTGACCGTACTGTGACAAAACACTCACAATTATGCTGACATTTTGAGTCCTTTAAAAATAACCCATGGGTGGTAGTTTCACCAAAAACAAATTAACAGTATTTGTGATATTAATGCTAATATAAAAATTAAAATTCACTTTGGATTTTAAACTGTTTTGTTACAACACATTTTAACATTCACTGGGCCAATGGATTCATCTTATAAACGTAAACTCAGGGATTTACCTCGACGTATAAATTTAGGAGTCGCTTGGACTCGTAATTAAGACTAGTAGGGGTCCCAAGCTATAACATAGGGTTCCACTCTGACACAGCTTCTTTAAAATATTTTCTGGGCCCCGTTCCTTAAAGTGATTTAAGGCTAACTTGATCGTAGGTGATTTTTAAAACATTGTCCTGTGGAGTTGTTTCTTATCATAGGCATACGACTGTCGTAGCGTAGAGATCGATTTTGATCGATTGTTCCAAAGCGATCTCTGCGCTAAGACAGTCGTAACAAATGTTATATTATAGCACTTACGATCAATTTAGCCTAAGATCGCTTTGAGAAACAGGGCGCAGTTATCTCCACCATGTTATGTTCTCTTTCTTCAAGGATGCTGTGAAATCGATGTTTGGTAATGATACTTTGTTAGAGTTTTCTAAATACATAACTATTCGTGGCATCCAATTTAATTTTAAATGAGATTTTCTGTTTGTTACATTACTTTTACAACAATATTGAGCATTCTGACATAATAGTAATAAAAACACAATAACCCCCCTCAACATTTTATTGCAATTATGTGTTTAGTTATGTCAATATTTTCATGATATCTGATATATTATTTATCTTTTTCTAATACCTGACATTTTTTACTGCCGAATATAAAATCCTAGTTGAGAGTAATAACACAATGAACTTAAGTTTCTTTTAAAAATATTTTTACTTTTTAGTAAAACATAGTTTGTACTATTCACGTACTGTGCCATTTTTGGGTTACAGGGGCTATCTTCATTTCATTTCAATACACACTCAACGCACTCGCCACAATTGCTTCGATTAAGATACTAAAAATAGCCAGATAACAAGGTATTGGTTATCGAATGTTCATAAAAGGTGCGTAACTCTTTCAACCTTCAAAAAGTAAAACTTTTAAAGAAACAACAACAACAACAACCAAACAAACAAACAAACAAACAAACAAACAAACAAACAAACAAACAAACAAAAACAAACAAAAAACAACAACAACAAAAACTTTTAAAAACTGTTGTTAATGTTAGTTTTGCCGTCGTGTTTTGGATTTTTTTTAGTTTTGCTTACGAGACTTTGTATGTGCGAGGGGGTGGAAAAGCGCAGTGGTTAGCTTTGCACCAAAAGGTCGAATCCCGCCCAGGGGGCTCGATGTCATTCTCTGTGTTGGAAACATTTCAGCACAGTGAGCACAGATTGCAACGCTGTGTAACACAGTAAAACTCTTGGTTCGCAGGTACCAGCCGAAGCTAGCAGGTCTCATTGTATCACACAATCACAATGGTGATGCAGGCTTTCCTTCTGTTGTGAACCCTGCCACGGCGATATAACTGAAAGAAAATGTTGAAAACGGCTTTAAACTAAAACTCACTCACTTGTATGTGCGAAGGATTTGATTGGATGATGGAGACGACGATGTCACTTAAATTTAAAAAAGACCACACACAGGGACGTATGTATAACATGGGATAGTTACATGACAGGCTGGAAAATCGAGAATTGTATCTTGTTGTTGTATTTGCAAAAATGTGTTTACGCACAAAATCTTTTTTTACAAAAAAATGACAGAAGCACTTTGTAAATTAAACATTCCTAATCTCCATGTCCATAAACCTGCAACAAATAAGTTTTAATCCCAGTCGGCCCGAGAAATGGGTTTGTCGATTATATGTCTGTGAGAATGACAAGGTTTTCACATCACACAATCAACTTGATGTTCCAAGCGAACCGTCCGACCCATAGGAGGGATGTAAATTAAGTTTATGGACCCGTTCACTCAGATCTGTATCTCGGGATAAGGCAGAATCGCAATCAATTGGCCGGCGGCCTCAACAAACCATGCTGGCCTCCATTTCCCAAAGACGTCATAACTTTATGACGTCGTGAATCTAAGGCTTACAAATGCCCCAAATCGTTGTAAACTGTGCACTTTCCAAAACTTGTTTTTCTTTGAAAAGTGCACAGTTTACAACGATTTTGGGCATTTGTAAATCAAATCAATTAACCCAGTGACATGGTTTACGACGTCGTAAAGTTATGACGTCTTCGTAAAACTGGGGCCTGGTACATATCTGTAATAGAAATAGAATACAAACAATCGACACCGAGACACGCTGTAATTCTGTATACATAGCAGTAATCCTGTTTTCAGTTTTTGATATGCCCTTGGGTCATAAATTCGGTTTAAGGATGCCAAAGAAAAACAAGACTTTGCAAATGCCAAAATCATCGTAAACTGTGAACTTTCCAAAGAAAAACTTGTTCAAAGTTCACAGTTTATAATGATT